>LS486683.1:531435-549717 GCA_900490705.1 Pristionchus arcanus
GGCTGTTTTCGGTACTCAACGGAAAATAACTCATTTGAGAGTTGAGCTATCGAGTTCAAATTTTGAGAGGTAGTGTACGAACCCTTTCCTAACAGATCCGCAGAAGCCGAATTTCAATTTTCCATCTCATTCGTTAGCTACGTTAGCTAATGTACGAAAAACCCCGTAAAAACTCTCATTTCACGCCGCGCATCCCTCTCGCGTGGCGCAAAATGACTCGGCCGAGCGCCGCCACGCAAATGAGCTTTTTTCCCCCGTCTGACTTGCTGTGGATTACGAAACGAGAATTTGCTTGAATTCTAAGGTGAATCTGTCCTTCTGTGGCGACCGCGCCAAGAAGGTGGAAACTGTAACGAACATATTGGTTGGAAAGGAAATCGGGAAACTCTGCCTCAGTAGCGCCTTATCCGACGCTGACATGTATGTGGGTTTGCCTACTCTCCCCTGCATTTGAATGTTACATTATCATGCAATTTGACGGGAATGCGTAAAAACTTGGGCCAAAATACATGTATGGTCGACTCTTGGTTTTCAATATATGGGAATGGAGAGCCCATGAGACTCCGGTTGCCTCTATAAAAAATATTTCACAGAAACATGATCAAGCAAATTGACGAGCTCCACAGCTTGGATATAACCATGAATGGCAAACAAAGAGGTCATGCTGGTGCGTTATATAGCTATTATTTTTTTCAATATTCTAAGATCATAACTACAATTTCCATGTCCGTAGATGGAATATGTTACATATAGTCAATGCAATCGATGGCATGACATCGGGGGGGGGGGTCGAGAGGCGAGAGAGTATGCGAAATAAAGATACGATTACCCGAGCTCTATGGGTCTCCCTTCTACCTCCCCGAGAATACGATTGCATCGCGTCATCGACGGTGCAACACTACTAGAGCTCGTGAAATGAGCCACCGTCTCATCATTACACACACTCTCTCGCTTTTCTGACACGTGAGAGAGTGTGAGGACTGAAGAGACGGCGGCTTATTTCTAAACACTACAATTGGCTTCTTTCAGTGTATATTCTGCTCGAGCTATGCACACTCGTTCGTTCGCTGAAGCTCCAGTCCGCCCGAGATTTTGACGGCTTCGAATGGGAGGATTGGGTGCCGATCATTCAGGATATGCTCTCGAGAAAAGTAGACAAACTTCATCTATCCAAGATCATGCCTCTCTATATCACCGCGAGAAGCGCAAATGAACTTAAACAGGTTTTTTATGCTGTCCCTTCACTCTGCGACTCACTTTGTTTATCACGGTACTATGTCGGATGTCGCTTTCTTCCGTTTATGGTGTTTAGAACACCCTGGCAAAATAAACAGCCGCTCATAAAAATTTAGGTTCTCATCCGACATAGCATATTACCATTCTTTCCAGAAGTTGCCTCTAATCGATAAGAAGATTTGGTTCAAGACAGATTTCGGCGACGGTTTGGTTCGAAATGAACGCTATGAGTTAAATGGAAAGGTTGTGCAAGGTTAGTCACGATATTAGTGGTGACAATTCGGCATGATCTCTAATTTCGTTCGTATAGAGGAGGCGTTTGCCGATTTCCAATCGATAATCGAATTTCCGGGGCATAAATGTCTTAAAAAAGATTCACGCTTTTCAGTGGAGGTCCGCAACTACCATAGACCCGTGCTCTCTATCATTCATTCCACAAGAGTGGACGAGGACTTCTGAAATCACAACCTTCTTTTTTTTTCGAAAAAAATCGTGTAATATTATGCTTCTTGTACACCCGACAATAAAATAATGTTATTCTTTTCAAAACGCGTTTTCTGTACGAGTGGGAGCGGGTGGCTCGATGATTCAAAATTACTCAATTTTCCCGCCGATTTCCATAGCGTCGCTTCTACGTTTTTGAGAATTGGATTCACGATTCTGCATTATCTGCTATAGCCTCTCATATCCGCCATGGGTTTGTCCCCATTCGAGCAAGTCCCTCGTGAACTCATCTGGCAGATCATTGAGTACGCATCAGAGACACTCTTCAAGCTTCGTGCGGTTAGCTTATTACGTTTTCCAGAATGTCATAGTGATTTATTACGCCCGAGGCGCAACGAGATCTAAGGTTATATTTGTGCAGTGGTGTAGAATGATAAGGGCATATTTCATAATTTTGACGCAACATCTCAGGCCTCTCCTACCATCAAGCAATCGGTGGATGCGTTCGTTCGTTCCGAGACAAGAGTAGGCATGCTGACATTAGCATTCCGGCCTCCAGTGGTATCGTTAAATAATACACCGTTCCTCGTATTTCAATTCCTATCTGTTATTGGCAAAGTAGGCCGAAGTGTATCAGGCTCTAGCTGATATTAACAATTGTTTCCCAGATTTCCTAGTAGCACTTACTGAGAAAATGATAATTTTATTATTAATCAATAATGAGCTAGCGAATTCCGTATTTTAACGTATTGTTAGAGCTGAGCAATGAATTTTACGATATAATAGTAAGTTGCAGAAAGGCATGTATAATTAGCAATTTTAAGAATGAAGAAGGACGGGCGCCTTTTGAAATCGAGCTGATTGTGTTAAAAAGAATGCAATTTATCGTGGCACTGTGCATCAAAATCGCGTGCCCTTCGTACGCGACCTTGTCAAAAAATTACGGATTCACACTCCGTGCAGTCAAATTTGTGAGTGAATAATAAGTAGGGATGGCAAATCGGAACACGGCCTCAAGTCGGCTAATTGGTCGATTTACATGCGAAGCCGGCTCGGCGAGTTTCTCAACCCGGCCTCAACCCGGCCACAGACGCCTCTCTCCTCTCAAGCCGGCTTCGCATACAAATCGACCACTTAGTGACGGATTGCCGGCGACTTGAGGCGATTTCCAATTGACCAAGTTGATTGAGTTCACTGCGAGATTCGTGGCCGGCTTGAAGCCGGCTTCAACCCGGCATTCAGAGGGAAAGGGTAGGCGAAGCCGGCTTGGCTCAATTTGCATCTCGCTCCAAGTCGGCCAAATAGCGCGTCTTTCTAGATAAATCGCCGTGTTCCGAGGCTGATTTTCCATCCCTAGAACGAAGCATTTGCAGATAATTTCATTGGATCCCTGCCAGCCACCATACGACGAAAGATTGTTGTCATATCTGCGGACTTGCAGCGGACACAAAATTGAGAAGGTGATCATCTTGAGGAGTTTATCTACAATTTCAACGGCCACGCAAAACGTTACGCGTGAAATCATTACGCTCACTTAGATAATGCATTAATTTGTTTCCGGGGGCAGGAAACGAAGTACTCGTATATAGATAAGGGGGGGGGGGAGTTGTCAGTTCGGTCTCGGATTATTCTCGACCTTTATCCTTCCCTCCCTCACCTCTCTCATACAATCAGTCCTGCGCCCTCGAGGTCTGTAGTCGAGAGAGTGTGAATAATTCTTCCTCCCTATCTGCCTTCTCTCTCTCGAGTGCTGATCTGTAGAGTTCTCTTGTTGGAATTGATTCCGGAATTCCAATAAGAAGAACAACGAGTTTTGACTGCTCTGTTTGCGAGAGAGTGTGAGGAATGAAGAGATAATGGAACTCTATTGGAATTCCACTGGAATTCTATTCCAATTAAATTCCAAGAAGGGAACTCTACTGATCTGACACTGAGGTGCTGGGAAATGGGAAGAGGAGGAGGGGGAGACGCGAATAGTCGCGCGAATGATTCGCACACTCTTCCCTAGTGGGAAAAAGATGGGAGCATTCGATCGAGTGAGAGAGGTAGAGGGCGAGAGGTAGCGAATATACCGAAACCGATTTGACAACCCCGATTTGATTTGACAGTGGTAAATTGAACCACTAATTTAAATTAATGTGCCAACAAAAGGGGTACGAGATTTAGAATATATATGTTTGTTAGTAGAGTTGATTTAAAATGCTTTCTTCGTTTTAAAATTGGCATGAACCTTTTATGTTCACCTTATCGTTCACATTCTTAGGTGTTACTTCGCTTCTGTGACGATCGCATCAAGAATCATGAGGATTCTGCAGCAATTACAACAATTCTACAAGGCAAAGAAATCGATAGTCTAAGCTTCAGGGGGACTTTATCCGATGACGAAATGTGAGTACTATAGCATGAAATTCGATTGAGTTCAGTAGGGAAGCTAGGCTGATTGGTTCAGAGATGTTGGCCAAAATGTACGAAAGCCTACTATTCATTTGCGCTAATTCCATTTTTTTCACAGCCTCATGATCAAGGAAATCGGCGTACTCAACAGTGTGATTCTTTATGTTGAGGAAATCGACCGAGCAGATATCGGTACGTTTTGTGCACTACTTTCTCGGGATCTTCGGCAATCCCCATTTCGCGTATCCTCTACTCTCTCTCTGACCGGCAAGCGCTATTGATCAGCGCATTCGCTAACCCTGCAGCGAAACTGAAGAAACTGAACCCTTCACAGTAGATTCAAACTCCACAGAGTAAAAAGACAGAAAATCCATGGCGATTTTCAGTGGACCGTCTGCTTGTTCTATCATCGCTAGTTCGTTCCCTGAAAATCGAGCAATGGACCCTGCTACGAATCCCGCGTAATGTCAATCGCCGATTTTTCATTGGCGCTGAAGATCTCGATTGGGCTTCCATAATTCTCGACATCTTCTCGAGAAAGGTGGACAGACTACTACTATCCAATGTTGCGTATCCTCACTATCTGGATAGTGAAGGCGCAAATGAGCTGAAACAGGTATTTAAGTATTTTTTCATCTTGTTCCTTTACTAGTCCAACATTGTCTATCATTTCACTGCAATTCTTTCCAGAAGTTGCCTCTACTCGACAAGCCGATTTGGTTCATGGCAGATTTCGGTGATGTCGCTCGAAACGAACGCTTCGAAATAAACGACAAAATTGTGCAAGGTTTATCGTTTTTAATGACGGCATTATCCTTGCTTTGTGAATATTCCGAAAGAAATAGTTATTTAGATTTCCAGATACCTAAAGGTGATAACACTTTTTTCAGTTGAGGCCTTGGATCACCACAATGTGCTTTCTATCAAACACTCCTCGAGAGTGGACGAGGAGTACTAAATTCACCATTTTTTCTTTCGAATTACCACTTATGAAATGTAAAAACAATATTTCACTTACATGCATGCAATGTAGGATTCTGTAAACATTCTACTATTATTCTTTTTTAAATATTTCTTATCAACAAATTTGAACAATCTTTGTAGTACATTTTGTGTCCAATGTACATATAAATCTGCGCCAAATAAAAAAAAGAGACTGCGAATACTTTATCTTGTTATCTTTCAAATCGTACAATGGCACTGGGCTGGTAAGAATTTGGCAATGCTTTCTATCGGAATTTCAGCGGGTTCTGGCACGATTTGGTGAGAATAACTGTTAACTCTTCGACACTCGCCTCTCTCATTTCGCGTGCTCTCTCTCCAGTCAAACAGGCGAGAGAGTACGCAAAGAGAGGAGAAGCGCGTGCCAAAATGATATCGGTAGTGAGAACATTACAAGTAGAGTTCGAAATATGGGTAATCGTCTCTTCATTCCGCGTACTCTCTCGTAACCGGTTAGAGAGTACGCCGAATGAAGAGACGATTACCCGTATTTCGAACTCTAATTGCAAGGAAGGAGTACGGTACCCGCGTATCGAACGTCGAAACTGTCATTGGGTGTATTGAAGTTAAGTAATGGCTTCCTAGGGTGATGGCAGGTTTAGGAACCCTCGAAAAGTGACTTATTTTACATTGTTCCTAGATCTTCAAGACTTTCTAAAAATGTCATCACCGTTTAATAGCCGTGCTACACGCTAGTTGGACTAGTACTGATCAATTGGGCATGGCACTATTATCACAATCTTAGTAATGCCTACACGAGAACTTGTACATACAAATCATGAATGGAATGTGTGTTATGGAATAAATTTAGTGAATTGGCATGGCTATGGCTAACCGAGCACATACATAGATACTGCGTTTCATGCGGTAGGTCAAAGATCCCTAATTATCCTCGCTGGAGGTCGAGCAAGTTCGATCGGTTCACTGCAAGAAGTAAGTTCGGACGGACTAAAGACCAAAGATCAAGGTCCAAAGATCAAAGAGCAACTCACGATCGCATCTCGGACCCGCCCATCCGTCATCGCACTCGCACGCGTGGTCGGAGACGTCCAACTCCAGGTCGCAACTAGAATGGAGACGGTGATCTTTGATCTTTGAACATTTCTTCATTTTCCGCCGTCTTCTAGCAGATTGAACTTGCTCCAGATTCACTTCAACGGCTCTACTACCCGCTCTACTATTCCACTTTCTCAGAAATTGATCTTTGATCTTCCGCCCAAACTCACTTCAACGGTTCCACGATCCTCACGCACTTTCCTCGTCCGCTACAGTGATTATCGGCGCAGAACTGTGCCCGTGAACGAACAGCGTCCATGTACCTGAAGAGAATTTTGAATTTTGAATTTAATTTTGTAATCATTATATTCGCGAGCGAAAAATCTGACAGATTGTAAAGTGAGAATGAAGTGAGCACTCGTTGAGATACGTTTCAGAGGTATGCTAAATACAACGACGTACAAATACAATGATACAATTTTCGATAATTTGCGATGCAGAATGTTGACAAATAAATAATGAGAATTGTAACAAAAAAAAATTACTCACGGCCCGGAAGTTTTGCCCAGATTCTCGGCGATGCGCGCGCAGCGAGCCGCGTCGAGGTCTCTGTAAAAAATACTTATTTTTTTCCAGATCGCTATTCTTTCATAGGGTTCTCTTATCAGTGCGTTCGCCTAAGACTCGCCACCACACCGTACAGCAAAAAGTGAATAAATTGGAAAATCAATCGTTATTGGAAAATGGACCTCTCTCCCACTCATTTTCCAATAACGCGCGAGAACAACGCGGTCTCTTATTGGAAAATGATTCTTATTGGAAATCCAATAGTTATTGGAATTCCAATAAGGAGAACAAAGGATTTCTCTCTCAAAATGATCAATTAATCGTTATTGGAATTCCAATAACTATTGGAAAATCGAGCGCCGCATTCGAAATCGTTATTGGAAAATGAGAGGGAGGGAAATTTCTTTGTTCTCGTTATTGGAATTCCGGAAAATTTTCCAATAAGAGAACTCTATTCTTTCAATATCCCGTTCTGCTGTTTGAGTCTTACATATGTTTCACAGCCGTCTAAAGATAAGTGCGTTTCTTTCCGATATTGTTTCTTTCTGTATGTTTTACAGCAATACTAGCATTTCACACAGCTTCACCCAATTACTCGAAATATTTTCGAAAATAAAAATAGATATATAAAATGATATCTCACTTATCCGTGCTCCACAACAGTGCTCCTTCAGCTCCGATATCCGTCAACTGGCGAAGGGAGTTGCACAGGTCGCGCTGGAAATACTTTTTTTTATTATTCATTTCAAAATAAATTTGAATAAAGATGTTTATATTATGTTTGAGGACCAAGCAAACCCCTCGAACAACAGCGAAAATATTTCGTGCTGTTGTTCCTGCCATTCTCAAAAATATTTGTGAGAGATAACTGCGGGGGTTGTTGAGAGGATGGTATCCGCAAATATTATTAGAGTGACTAGACGGAGAGAGCGTGTGCGAACAACCATTGAAGAGTGTTTAGAGCAACAATCTTCCTGGTGAGAATGTTTGCGGAATCGAGTAGACACACTCATTGTCAGAAATCATTAGAGCGAACTACCGAAGGATTTATCTGGTAAACATTTCCGGGGAATATTTTTTTAAGAATTTCGGATATCAGTGCGTTCGCCTAAGAATCGCCACTTTCTTCTAAAATCCGTACAGCAAAAAGTGATTCGTTGGTTTTTCACATATTTTGATAGCCCTAATGGTCCTCTATCGATTTCAGTTATTCTCATGTATCTGCGACCTTAATTGGCTTAACTACGGTAGGTCAAAGTTAGGCCCTATTTAGGGATTTTCTAACATAAAACGGAACAATGACTTTCAAATTGGCTGAAAATCGGGTTCTGGGGCTAGTTTCATGCGCTGATCACGCCTGTACACTTTATTTTTCATGATTCCAAAATTTGCATATTCATGAAAATTTCAATCGAACTTTTCTCGAAAAAGAGGAAAAACGTAATTCTAAATTTTTGAAATGTTGTAGCCATTGATCAGAGCTTTCGAACGCGCCCGGTCTCGCCTCTTAACGAGGGAAGCTTGATCACTAAATCCTTAAAAGCGTGCAGTTCTAAATCGAGAGAAAAGCCTCACTTCACTCTCATTTCCCATCATTTCGTGCCATTCGCAGAGTCCGTGCGGTCTGGAGTGAGGCAAAACGATCATTCTAGACCGCACGAATGCGGCGAGTGGCACGGAATGAGAGTGAAATGAGAGTTTTCTCTCGATTTAGAACTTCACGCTTTTAAGGATTTAGTGATCAAGCTTCCCTCGTTAAGAGGCGAGACCGGGCGCGTTCGAAAGCTCTGATCAATGGCTACAACATATCAAAAATTTAGAATTACGTTTTTCCTCTTTTTCGAGAAAAGTTCGATTGAAATTTTCATGAATATGCAAATTTTGGAATCATGAAAAATAAAGTGTACAGGCGTGATCAGCGCATGAATCTAGCCCCAGAACCCGATTTTCAGCCGATTTGAAAGTCATTGTTCCGTTTTATGTTAGAAAATCCCTAAATAGGGCCTAACTTTGACCTACCGTAGTTAAGCCAATTAAGGTCGCAGATACATGAGAATAACTGAAATCGATAGAGGACCATTAGGGCTATCAAAATATGTGAAAAAACCAACGAGTCACTTTTTGCTGTACGGTGTGGTGGCGAGTCTTAGGCGAACGCACTGATATCATCCATAAACTAAGCGAAAATGTGTAGCCCATCACCACTTTCACTTCTTCATATTGCATACTCTAGAAATAATTACCTTATTATAGAAAGCCGCGGTCGGATTGTAAGGATTGTACTCGATCTTGGTGTAGGCGTAGATGGGCAGCTTGGCTACCTGAAGACATTTGTTATATTATGAAAGGTTACGAATCTGTGATGCTTTCGATATTTCAATCATGATTGAAAACGCCACCAGAGCCACGTTCTCTCTCACCCACTCGAGTGATGAGAGAGAGAGAGTGCGAAATGAAGATGCTGCTGATCATATTTTGAGCCATAACGTTCGAAGCGATCAATCGAGCTCATTAGATCGCTAACTGACCAGATTCAATCGCTGCATCCTCTTCGTCTCTGCTAGGATGGCGTGAATGTAGAGCATGTTGAGGTCGGGTTGCGCGCCGCTGAAAAACATGGGAATGTGTTTCAAAGATTAGCGGTTCACGGCAGTAAATGAGGATTTTTTCGTTATCGTGAAAGATCGATATTAGATCAGTCATGAAAGAGAAATGTTGCATTGTTCAGCTTTCTACTGATGCACGTTTAGAAAGCGTGGATTGAAGAAGAATTCTCTTCATCTTGACTGCACTATCAATAAACTGTGGTGAATCATCTTCCTTCCTATTGTAATCTACCATAATCTTCCTCAATTCGTTCTTACCCGCTGATGTAAATGGACGGGAAGAGCCCGGTCTGCTCTGCGTACAGCCAGTTCATTCTGAAAAAAACTTTAATATTTTAAATTTATTTGATATTTTTTCTTATGCCATTCAACAATCTATGCTTTCCTTTCTTCAATTGATAGATCCTCTGAGATCTCTGGAAAGTGAGTTGACGACCAACTTCTGCTTTGTGTTCTAGCAATGTGATTCACGGATGCTGTGCACCACAATGTACGCTCTGATCAAAATAAGCGGCTTATTGGAACATCTGTGCGAGCGCGTGCAAGAACCCAAATTTCTTTCCCATGACAGCGATGATTCGAAAACACGACGACTCAACGGCGCGAAATGTACGTAATAAGCTTCTTGCTTGAACAGAAGTGAGCGCCTGCGGAAGAATTCGTCGAAAAATGGAAATACCGAGTTTCAAATGAATTCCTTACAAGAGGAATCCTCACAAGAGACCAAGTTGTCAGCGGTTTCAGGTTAAAAAAATGACCCTAATATATAATTGAAAAAATAGAGAGCGTGTTGAAGGGCAGTAAAACTAAAACACAATCAGTAATATCAGTAAAAATAATAATACAAAAACCCACTGATCATTGTGCTTCTGGAACTGCTGCGAGCACGTGGACTCCGCGTTCTGACCTGGAATTATTTATTTTATTATTTTTTAAAATTTTAATTATTATTTATCTTTATCAGCTCTTGATCCCTCAGATTCCTCCAGGAACAGGAAAGCAGTGCCGAAAACTACTTGTGCTCGTAGTAAAAAGTGTAACTTTCTTAAGCAGTTTACTATTAGATTCGGTTCCGCCCTAGTCGCTCACTGGTCGAGTAGAGTTCCCTTCGAAAAAAATCGGTTATCGAGCCGACATTTTTTGGGTGCTAGCCTTGGCCATCCTTCCGTTCGGTTCTACCCAATTTCATCGAAATATCCCATTATTTCGAGAGTTTGACAAACAAGCCTTGAACCGGTCGACGATATACCTATTCTTACAGATAAAGACTATTTGTAGCGACTATGATTTTTTTCTCAAATAAATGCATTGACTGCTTTTCTCGACTTACCAGCATCATAATTGCAATAGGGGAACCCGTAGTAGCCCCATTTGGCTCTCGGTCGCAGTCGACGAGCGAGTCGAAGCGTCTCCACGAGCATTGCTCTGAATATATAATTTACTGAATTGGCTAAAATTGTAATAGCATTTCCCAATAAACAGCAGCGCTCTGCGTATTGAGCTAAAGTCGCATGTCCAACTCTTTGATTTATTTATAACGATGAGAGAAGCAACTATCGAATATTTGAAACAAATTTCGATCTTGAACGAAATCTGAAACATATCCGGGATGCGTCTCATAATACGTTCAATTAAATCATCAAAATTGTTCGAATATGCTTCAAACCGCTGTCAAAAAGGACTGACGGGATAGGTGTCTCAATGTTTCCGCGCGTTCTGAGAAAACAAAAAAAATCAGATATTTTAAATAATATTAAAATAAAAGTGACCTCTCCGCCTCCTCTCGTAGGCTTCATACGCAATAGCCTGCTTGTCAGTCAGTGAATTACCCTAGCAACAGTCTAGTGCCCCTCATTCCCACGCTGTGTGCTCGATTTTCGATTCTTCGGAAGATAAGACGCGTAATGAATAATTACCTCGCCGCCTCATCGAACTCGTAGGCGCCATACGCGATCGCTTGCTTGTCAGTCAGCGAAGGATTCCTCTTCTTCGCGAGCTTGACGGACTCCTCGCGGTAGACCTGACGTTGAGCAAATTCAGGCAGGAAAGTGTGAGTAATCGAGAATTCTTCAGGGTAATAAATGCTGAGGATCTGTTCTTATGAATGATATTTCTCCCGGTAGACCTCCCGGTGTGTACAAGCTCGTTCTATACAGGGCTGGGCAAAATTTTTACGGATCTCTCATTTCGCAATAGTCTCTCGCTTTCTCTATCCGGCGAGAGAGCATCGTGAAATGAGAGACCGTAAAATTTTTGCCCAGCCCTGGTTCTATTCTCATTCTCATACTTTCTGGAAGTACTCCTTACCTTCTTCACGCCCCAGTTCAACACGTACGTCGGCCGCCATTCCTGCAAAAATATATTCAGTTTATGATAATCAGACAGTTGTATTACTGTAACCCTCATTATAGTAACCACAGCAACCTACCGTACCTCGACATCGAATATGGCCGGTCCGTCAAAGGCCGGGTCGGGGAACACCTCCTGAATTCGTGCAGCGACGAGGGCTAGATGCTGAGTGAGGTTGGCGAGCTGGAAGTCATATTTTTATTATATTTTATATTTATCTTGCTGACAGTCTTCAAACCCCCCTCCTCCACTTCTCGTCCCCCTTGATTCTGTATTTTTCCTGGTCATGTGCGCGGATTAACCCTACAATCATGCCACAAGCTTGTACTGTGAACAATGGACTGTGCTCCAGTGCCCTTTGCGGAGGGCTATTCCCTGCGTTTTTCGTGTCCTCGCACAATTTTCACGTGCGCATCTGGTAATCCTCTCGAGCACAATCCGTTGCGCGATTGGTTGCTGGTATGATAGGAGTTCAGATAGCAAATGAATGCGCGAGACAGTTCCCTTCTCTAGTAGGTATGTCAAATTGTAGAAACCGTCTCTTCATTCGCACACTCTATCGTCACTCTGACTTGTACGCCTAATGAAGATACGAAATCGCCGCTGATTTTGTGTGTTCCCACACGCTTTCACATGCACATCTGGAGCGCCTCAGTAATCCTCCCGCGCGTAAGCGGATCAGTCGTCATTATTTTTCGCAAAGTGCAATAGCAATAGAGGGCCGAATGTTTTCAACACACGAACAGTGACCATTGATGTGTGGCGAAGGTCTGTTGATTTATGCCGCAGTTTTGAAGACGTGATTAAACTTTCACCTCGGGATGGGAAATTTGGATTTATTATTTTTGTTCTACATTCGCACTGCGCACTGTCCGCAACCGAAAACAATCACTCATAGAGCACCGGTGAAACATAACCAAATCCGTACGAGTCAGACAATGGTAGAATAGACGAGAAAAGGTTAACGAACGAACGAATCGAGACAAATCTGAATATTTTTTCGCTTCCCTTTGTTAAGAGCCGTTTTAGTACGATCGTTCTAAACAATTTCAGCACATGAAAAGTGGCTGTTGATGTAAAAATGGTGATTGTACTACGTTCGGACTGCACACTGTCAACCACCAGTCATTCATATTCATCAATTGTCGATGAAACCTAACCGAATTGGTGGAAAGTGAGAGGTTAAAGAGCAAGGAATCTTTGAAATGCTCAACAACGGAAAGAAACTGTAATGAACTTGCGACACTTTACTCAATTTTCTGGCTGATAAGAGAGAATTTTGTTGGAGTTTTGATATTTAGTTCTACGTTCGCTGAGTGCACTATGTATCCCCTTTCGCAATTTATCATAGAGCATCGGTGAAACCTAATCGGAGTACACCCAATCCATGAATCGTACTAATATAATGAACAGACCTGAGGCAGCCCTCCATTCACCGGCTGCGATGCATTATACTTATCGAAGTACGGCCACACGCCGATGCTGTACTCGTAGAAGGTTGAGATCTGAAATATCAAAGGGTGAAACTACTGCAATTCGATACATGAGATAATGACTGATAGCAGGACAGCAGGCACTCAGCAATGTTTCCTTCTAATTTCTTCCTCTATCGCCACTCATTTTTCATGCAAAATGATGCCATTTTAGCGTTTACGAAAAACCAAAAGATAATCCGATTCAGAGCTGGGAATCGTGAACAAAAAATCGAAATGAAAATGGAAAAAAAGCGGAAAGCAACGGACTTTCTCCCCTACAAACTCCTGGTTCTTATTCCCGACGATACTGTACGTTTCTATCGGAATGGACACGTTGAACTTCTTGAGACAGCGGGCGGTCGGCGAGTTCCAGTAGATCTGAATATGGTTGTGAGCTCTTCAGTTTTCTATCACCGAGGAACTATAGATCACGTTAAATTTGAGGATTTTTCAATCTAACACCCCTATCAGAGTGAGCAAGTATAATTGTTTTTTGACATTCGACAGGCGCGATTTACTGACGAAGCTAACCCATCGTGTCCTTTCAAATGAGGGATGAAACGCAACCGATCTTCGTACATTTGCCGTACAGAGTGACAGCGGGCGCCGTGATCAAATACCGAGTATGTGTTAGCAAATGATTGCCTGATTCTCTACCAAGGTGCGTATGGTTTTGGAGGATTAGTCAAACGAAATTTTCGATTTTAAAATGATGAATTAACCAAATACTGACAAACTTAGGAGGTGTGGTCTTTCAAAGTTACGATGAAACGCAACCGATCTACACACATTTCCAGGGCGGCATTTGCAAAGAATCTGCAGAGGTGATGGCAAACAGACACCCGCTTCACAGTAGAGTTTAGCAGGTGACAAATCGGAAAAGGCTCTCTCGTTTCGCATGCTCTCTCGACGGTCAGACAGACGAAAGAGTGTGCGAAATGGAGAGCGGCAGGCTGTTCCTCAGTTCAGCAGTGACGTCACGGCCCACGCTCGCACCTACTCGCAAGATGAAAAGATGGGGAAATGACCGGCGCTGTTCGCATTCTCGATCTTCTTATTTTACGCTTGGCAGGAATTGGGAAAACTGAGTATCTTCATTTCGCATACTCACTCTCGTGTGCGAAATGAACTGTAGGGGGGGGGGGCGACTAAGAAATAGTAAAAAAAACCCAACCTTGAGATAATCACTGGACTTCTTTGCAGCGACCTGTGCGAATAGCAGCAAAATCAGGAGACGAAGCATTTCTGAAATCTCGATTTGTCTTGGCATTTAGAGGCATTTAGAGAATGCGTGAAATTGAGAGAGACACAAAAAATATTGAAAAATAAATTCTCTTATTTCTCCTGCGTCATGCGATCTATCACCGTTTGTAACTGGCTAGTGAACGCGCGAAATTGGGAGAGCGCGGACACGAAAATGACATTGCGATTGAAAAGGACACAAATGGGAGAGAATTCTAGCGAGAGCGCCTATGGGCGTGATTATTATTGCAACTGAACACACTTTTCCAACAACTCCAACTTTTCCGAGCGGGTGGGTAGATCAGTGAGGGATTACAGAGAACGGAGAGAGTGTAGACAATCAGAGACCAAGAGATTATGGAAAAGGTAGAGAGTGCAGACAGTGAGAGCAAAGTTATGAGGATGACTCAGGGGTAGTCGGATTTGGAAGTGCTTTGAATTCTGGCAGGCGCAAGTTGTAGTTGAGTCACGGGGAAATGATGAAATCGGGGCTGAATTCAGCACGGTCCGTCAGTAAAATGATCTGTGATCCGCCTTTCCGGTGGCACCCGACTATCCTTTTTGTACGTAAGCACACCCCCGAGATCGGAACGATCCCACCCGAGTCCAAATGAGATAGGACATGTTCCGGCGGACTTCAATTTAGTTAGATTTCCCTAGGGGCAAAGAGCAAACATGAAGAACGTCAAATTTTGGACAAACAAAAAAGAGTGTCCCATAGACGTCATAAGTGTTTCCCTGGAGGGCAAACGACAAACGAACTCTAATATCAGATTTCATGACGAACCTTGGTTAGCATGGGAATTCGGAGGCATGGTTACGTGATTATCTCTACGAAATGAATAGATTCCCACGGTCGAGAACAACGAGTGATTATCCGAGAGACCAAATAACATGCGAACTCCAGTATCAAATTTCGAGATTAGATCGTCGGAGCAACATCTCCGGAGTTCGACTACATGCTTGTCTCTACACAATGAACAGCCTCCCACGGACAAGATCTACGATAACTTATCCTAGAGAGCAAACAACGTTTCGACTCTGATATCAGCTTCCACTATGAGCCTACTGTCGTCATAACAACATTTCAGGGTGTCTACCGGTCAGACCGACTTAGAGATCGCTGTGAGTGGTAAGTTTTTGAACAATCTCGGCTACGTGACAAACTGATTCTCCGAGAACAAAGAGTGCGTAGGATGAGAACAATGCATGCTTATCCGAGGGACCAAAAAGCATGCGAACTCTGATATCAGATATCGAGACTAGGTCGTCATAGCAATATCTCCGGAGTTCGGCTACGTGACATACTGAGTGTCTCTGTGAACAAAGAGTGCGTAGGATAAGAACATCGGGAACAATGGGTACTTTTCCGAAGATATCGAGCAAACATCACTCCGAACTCATAAACCGCTCCCCAGACCAGTAAATCAGATATCACTAGGGGAAGCGCTGAGTCACTGCGGAATGCTAGACAAAGAAAAGAGAGGTTTCTCCCGGGTTTGAAGAGTTGGTAGCCACTATTGCTGTTCAAAGAAGTCGTATCCGTTCTTCTTTATCTTTTCAGTGACAGGGAAGGGCAAAAGTCACCGGAAAAAATCGTAATTTGAAATATACAGTCTTGTAGAGGATGCTGAGGCGGTCTCGAATCTGTTTTCAAAAGTTGAGAGAGCACGCAGAATGAATTTTCGTCATGACAGTCCTATTTGAGAGCCTACTCTGATACGAGGATGTTACGTGTTGAGGAACGCTAGGAAAGTGAGAGGCGAGGTTTCTCCCGAGGGAATGTGGATTATCACCAATGCGGTCATCTTTCAGGATACTAATCCGCTCCGCAAACTGTTGGACTTCTCTGGGCGACTAGCAGAAACAGCGTGAACTAAAACCGCTTTGACGGGAAAAATGACTGGGTATCTGAATTCAGCGCATAATTTCACTTTTCCATCTCTTCTCAGACCGGATAACAAAGGAATGCTTGAAAGCAATCCACTAAATGCATAATGTGTTCTATTCTTACAGAAGACAAAGGAATTTGAGGAAAAATATTTAACTACAGCAGGTTCATGATTCCACATAGAATCACATTGGTCATTTTTCGCCCCAGGCGCGCTAAGTAAAGACAAACATTGCCAAACAACACCGCAAAACGCGTTGGCCCCGGAAGTAGCGGAGTCAAATATCGCGCTCTCTTCGTTTCCCATACTCTCTCGTCAGTCAGAGAAAGCGAGAGAGTCAGACAAATAATTGTTAACAGGCAAGGTTCCTAACGGAAACACGAGAAGTGAGAACAAATTGCGCAACTTCCTTTTTGGGTATCTTTCGGGGTTGGCTTTCGTTGACAGAGCCCACAACAGAAAAAATTGAGGGATGAACCTCTCTAATTCCCTATGAACAAGACAAGATACAAGATGGCTCGAAAAACGATGGCGAGATGGGAACCGAAAAATGAAGTGATTTCCTGTACGAGTGAAGGCGAAAGAATGATTCGAAATTTATTGTTCCCAATTTTGCATTCGAAAGATAGGTAACCGAAAAACGACAGGGATGGGCTGACCGAATGCGAAATCCAATGGAAATATAAATCATTCAACCACATCGAAAAAGGCGATTTGTCGTACAATTCCTGTGTTCTACACAGTGTGCACTGCTCATAGGGGACGCGAACATGGAAAGCAAGAAGTTCAACAACTCGGAATTGCAAAGCGAGTGCAAATTTTGAAGGATTGCGATCCAAATGAAGCAGTGCCCGAAAATCTCTCTCGAACGAAGTTCCTGATATCGAACTTGCTGAACGCAAAGAAATGCGAAATGAAGAGATGATATGCCTTACTTAGGAATCCAGTGGCGTGAGGGCTACAGCAGTGAAAACGGAGTAGTTAATAGTACCGAAAATGGATGTGGCTACTATGGCTCGAATTGAGTTCCTGACATCGAACTCGCTCAACGTGAGAGATGGATAGGCGTTCCTCCAATTATCGTGAGATTATTTTCCGTTCCACTCGTATCTGACCTTTGACGAACGTTCGAAGGGGCGGAGAAGGGAAGAGGCCGGGAGGAGGCGGTAGATCAACTGTCCTCCTCCCCCCTTCCTCTTCCCTTCCTCTCTCCCAGACAATCAATTGCTCGCTAACCAGCAGATTGAGTTTGCTGAGCATTTCAAACGCACGATACTTCCCGTCCATCTTACCGAGTTTGGCACGTGCTCTCTCACTTTTCCCTTATCTCTCGTCTGCTCTGATCTCCCAAACGCGGAAAGTACGAGTTTTCTTGCCGCGCAAAAGTTCTCATATTGAGCGCGCCGCGCGTGCAATTCCTTAGGCAGTTTTGCTATCCTATGATCTAGAGCTCGGTAAATGAAACCGCCGTCTCTTCATTTAACACACTCTCTCTCTCTCTCTCTCTTCGACCGAGCTGGCGAGAGAGTGTGCAAAATGGAAAGACGGCGGTTTCATTTCTCGAGATCTACTATGATCTGGCAAATAAATGTGCCCTCTCAATTTGGCTCTCTCCGGTGAGAGCGCTGAACCTCTTCGACATTTATGAACAGCGATTGAGCAATGAAGAAAAATCGCAGTTTGGCAAGCTCGAAGTTCAAGAATGCGCCTATTTTTGAAGCAGGAAGAAGAGTTCAAATATAATAATAATATTTATGCGTATTTACAGGAAATAACGCGGGTACAAATGAAAATTATGATTAATGATATGTGTGAATTAGCAACAATGACATTAAGACAAGTTGGTTATTCAGAGGGACTGGCATTTAATATTCCGGATTTTACAACTAGTCTTGCCGCTCTGGGGAAGAAACTGTGCTGTCTGTAGTTCGAGGATGCGACATTATTGGTAAAGTTGATGCCGTTTCTAGTAAAGTAGTAACAAAAGTGGTGTGGTCTCCGCTTTGATATTTTGTATTTGCCTCTCAGAAGATTTCTGGCTGTCTTCAAGACTATGTCCACTCTGCGCTTTTCTAATGA
>LS486683.1:552286-566781 GCA_900490705.1 Pristionchus arcanus
GGTCCCCCCCGAAAAAAATCAAGTCCGGGAGGCATTCCAAAAATATAATTATATTTCTAAAATTCTTTTCTAAAAAATTCTAAAAGACACTTTCTGACTCGATCGACATAGTCTTGGCATTCGTGAAATACAACCTATCCTCAAACTTGCATGGTAGGTAGTGCGTGAGGAGTGTGTGCTGCTAGGGGAGTTTGCTAAGCTTTCTTGCTTCACTGGGCGTCAGGAGGTAATAGAAAGTGCGTGATGACGTCACAGGTCAAAACGCGTAAAGCGAATCCAATCGGTTCGAGAGTGGTCTAGTTGTGTTTCTCTCTGTTTCTCGAATTCTAAGACATTTTTACTCGGGGAAATTTTTCGCTCAAATTCCATCGAAAGCTGAAAATCGATAAATTCGAAAATTTTGACACATTTTATTTTTTCTCACTGCTTTTGCGATGCAAAGGGAAACGTTTTATTTTTGTAATCGATAGCTATTATATAAACACACTTTCAGTTAATAGGACGTATTTTTTCAAGGAGGCTAAGAATGTTCAGGAAGCGAAAAACAGCGTCCAAGTGCGAAAAAAGTTTGATTTTTGCACATACAGTATTATGTGCTAATTTACGGTTCCCGGATTTTGGCAATCGCCGTTCCTGCTCTATTTCATCACTTGTTTATCTAGAGTTTAGCAATCGATAGGTCAGTCTTTCACCGTCTGTAATCGAGAGATGGTGGCAATGGTCGATGAAAGCACTGCGTGCAGCTGCGTCGGTGCTGTATGGATGTATCACTATAGTACCTGGCGTTTGAAAGCCTAAGGCGTTTGAAAGCCTAGTCCCTTCCCTCCCTTCACTGGGGCAGGTGACCCGTTAGTCACTCTGCCGCTCTCCTCGTTTGACACGCTATCTCGCCACCGCCTTCCCTTCCCAAGCTGCGACCTTGTGCCGGGGTCTATCTCTCAATTGAACGGCACTCTACAAGGTGAATGATATCCGCTGTTTTCAGCCAAAACAGCGGATATCATTCACCTTGTAGAGTGCCGTTCAATTGAGAGATAGACCCCGGCACAAGGTCGCAGCTTGGGAAGGGAAGGCGGTGGCGAGATAGCGTGTCAAACGAGGAGAGCGGCAGAGTGACTAACGGGTCACCTGCCCCAGTGAAGGGAGGGAAGGGACTGAGAAGGGAGGGAAGGGACTGGAGGAAATAGTGTGATTAAACTACATGCCAAAGATTTAGTAGACATCGAATTCTAATTGTAAGTGAAATTGAAAAAAATCAGTTATCGAGTACTATAAGGTTCTATTTCCCAACCTTCTGCAAGTCCCCTAAAACATTTGAATATTGTCGAACCATAAATTTTTCAAAACAGGAAGAAGAGTAACATCAAGCGTATTCAAATAGTGTGATTCAACAAGATGCCACAACTTTACTGATTGTGAACCTCAAATTCAGCGTCACGCGTATACCAAATAGTATGATTCAACAAGCAACTCATAGGGGAAAGCGCCTCAAAAAACCAACAAACAAGACAAACTATGCGATATCAAGCGTTGAATCTGGCTGTAAAAAAAGGTGTGGGTGGTGACGGATGATGGCACTTTGTTGCAAAATCGCGTGATTCCAAGTGCCATAGCATTCCTGTACCAAGGGCAAAGAAAAAAATGAAGACAGTGAACAGGAAAAATCGGAGATAATGTTGAAGCAAGTATCGAATCGTCGGAATTCTTGCAGATTTACAGACCCTAATGCCCAGATCCAGCGGGAATTCTCCCAGTAGGTTTCTTCCACAAAAGATAACACTTCCTGCCATCACATGTGAGCAACTCTCTCACGGAAAAGGATGGGCGGAAGGAATTCATGCTTTTGATTCTTCACTTCCCCTCCGATTCTATTGAATCTGCATAATCTACTCGGCGCACGTAACAGCAAGAAGAGTTCGAAAAGTCTAGTTCAGATGAACTCGTCAGTTTGGAATTTTGAAAATCGAATTTGATTGAATTGAAAGTGAATGCATGAAACGTTACAAGTGTGTCTTTTCGGGCCTTGCTAGTGCTCAATACACTTCCTATTGGAATCGGCGAATAAGGAAAGCGGAAGCGATTCGAGTCGACATAATCTCATAATGCGAATCCCACTTATTGAGTGCTCTTTTGACCGTTGTTACTGTGATCGAAATACATAGCCCGTTCAGTAGGCAACAGCTACCGAAAATGGCAAAGGAACGATGTGAAAACATGATTACGAAACTCGTGGATTACAGTTCGAAGATTAAAATTCGGTGAGATAATCACCGCGCCCGAGGGCAAAACACACAATCTGTCTAACAAAAACACACTCCGAATCTGTTGTTATCCTCCGAAATTGGGCGATTATTTTCTCTAACAATGGATCGACGGCTGAGCTAATATTTCGTAGTTGCTGATAGTGATGTTTGAAGAGCGGCAGGATTCATTTTCAACTACAAATATTACAACAAGATATTTAATGGAAGGAGAAGCCGTTCATGATCTGAAACTGCCATTATCTCCAGGTTCATGGCGTTTGGCCAAAAAAGAACAGGAGCTGAGCTAACACGTCGATGCTATTGTTGGGATACGTTTAGGCGTGAATAGGGAGGTTGGATGGTCATGATCATCTCCTTTCATCTAATATAAAAGTTAAAAAAATTCTCACTCGAGGTGATGCACTGCTGGCAATGCACAAATAAGTGTTGGCAAGTCTTGTGTACCAACGGAATCCCGGAAAAAGCAACGTTTATGAACAGTGCGACCACAAATCACGTCCCTGAACCCCATTTGATTTATTAGTGCTATGACGTGTTCCGTCGCGTATTCCATTACCATCCAGACAAGTTCCTTCGGCAAGAGCTCACACAACGAGTATCCCGCGATTGGTTTTTTTTTAAACTATGTTTGACTTTCAAAAAAATCGGGCCCTTTCAAGCCTGACTCGACCACGCCCTCTATCTCTGACTTCAAACTCTTTTTTTTCAATTTCAAAACGGAATTGTATCAAGAAGAATATCACGCCTCTCACCTAAGATTCGACCTGAATCTGTCAGCGAGTCAAATTTCGATGTTGAGATTTCGATTTATTTGGGGCCTACTAGACCCCTCTAGAGTCCCTGTAAACGGAATAGTGTCAAATATCATTTCCGACCGAGCGGGCGAAATGAAGGGGAGTGTAGCTGTTGAACTTAAAGATTTCAGTTTTCGGGGATGAAACCATAGCCACCCCCCTCGGTATGGGAGCGCAGACCTATCATTCGAATCGTCTTGACGAGCTCTACAAACTTTTAAAAGAAAATTCATAGGTTTTCGAGTGGATAAGTTGCTATTCCTTGTTTTCATCTAACACAATTTTAGGGCAAAATAGCGACATATAACTTGTGTAGGTCGATTGAGCATCGAAAATTAACCCTAGCTCAAGAAGAAAAGTTTTTGAAGGACATCGTTGAAGGGAAGAAAAAGAGAGTCAAAGTTGGAAGGCTGCATCTAATCGGTGCCGCAGCTCGGTCGGAAATGATATTTGACACTATTCCGTTTACAGGGACTCTAGAGGGGTCTAGTAGGCCCCAAATAAATCGAAATCTCAACATCGAAATTTGACTCGCTGACAAGATTCAGCCATTCTGAGTCGAATCTTAGGTGAGAGGCGTGATATTATGTTACTATTTTGTCAGTGAGAGTCGAGTAATGAACTATTAGACGATTTCAAGCATTAAAGAAATGTTTTTTTCTGATGTAGTTGCCAGTGGCAATGATGCTCCGACCGAGTGTGCCAGTTCTTCAATTCGCGCGGGATGCTTGAACCCTTGCTTGAATGTGACGCTTTCGTGCCATCTCTCGACTGTTGTGAGAGATGACCCACCTATACCGAACCAACTACAGCCCTATTTTGTAGTATTGAAAAACAATGTTTTTTTCTCATCTCGTCAAAACAACCTGCTCATCATGTCTGTTCCATCACGACCGCGCAATGTTTGAAAATATCATTCTAGATTGCGATACGATGCAAACTCGATCAGCAAAAAGGAAGGGGACGCAAGTATCTCAACTTCTGAAGCGAGCCAGATGTGCACAATCTCCATCGCAGAAGATCACGAAACGTGCTAAGAAAAAGGAAGGTAAGACCTGTTTTCCTACTGACAAGAATGCGAATGACGACTGTGTGTATCTATGTCGATTGAATCAGGGATTCTCTGCGACCACAGCATTCTAACCTCCTTTGTTCCCTCCAGAAAAGGATGAACAATGGGATCACGTTTTGAATTTTCCAACCACACGGTAATCAAACTGCAAATCGAATTCAGAATATAAAATGTTTCTGAAACTTATCCCGATTTCAACCGTCCAGCCACACTTGGAATGAAATCGGAATGAGTTTCAGAAACAAATCATATCTCATGTTTGCAATTCCACTACAACCCTTTTCTGTCGAAGTAGGATGCTGCAACAGACACATTCACATTGCTGTCTTTTCTGTTTCTTTCTGTCTGTCTGTCTGTTTCTGTCACATTGATGCGTGACCGTGCTGTCATTGATTTGGCCGAATATGAGGAAAGTTCGAAGTTTTTCAGATGTTGACGAAAAATCTCAGCTGGAACTCTTGCCCAAGGAACTCTTATGGATGGTGATGGGCTATGCAAATATTATCAAACTGAGAAAGGTAAGTTAAGCGCTTTTTTGTTTATTATATGTCCAATTCCTATTGTAATTTCTCACAATTGGCCAGAAGGAGCGCCCGAAAACAGGGAAGCACCGGCTCTTCATTTCCTATTTAGCTCCAGAGTCCAATTATTGACAATTTTGACACACCTATTCATTTGAGCGAGGTTTGAGCTTAAAAGGTGCACAAATAAATATCAATAAATTTTATCAAAAAAAATTGTACTTCAGACTTCCAAGACGCTCAGACATCGCGTTGATGAATACGCCTTGGGCTGCTCGCCAATGGACCTCGTCCAGGACATGCATGTCACGAGCTGTCACTGTCAATGTCACTGTCAAGCTGTCGCGATGTCACACTGTGACTGTGACTGTCACTCTGTCAACGCAGGCTCCAGCGAGATCTCGATCGTCGTCCTTCGGAGCATGATTGACCTGTTCGAACTGCGTCTAATTCTCTGCCTGGCGCGACGCAGGGCGCCGTATCGACTGTGGTTTCCCCGGGATGAAGATGACGACAAGAAACAGCGCAAAATGGATAAGCGAGTGTGGATCAAAAAAGTGTATATGATGCCAAGGTACCGGATGTATAGGGAACGGGCGTGGGTAAGTCAATTGTCCATTTAACAACGAGGAAGAGAACATATTATTTCAGAGATACGAACTGGAGATTTCCAAAGGCCAAGAAAAATGGATTGGATTCATGGAAGAATGTGCGGGAAGAAAGATTCTTTATTTGTAATAGTTCTTGTATATCGATGAATACTAATTACGCCTTCGATATTTATAATTTCGCATTGTGACAACTGCGTATGCAGCATTGAATAAATATATCGCGTTTGTGTTGTTTCTTTTTTCAAATATTAACACCATAAAAATATTTTGACCATTTTTGGTTTATGATTTTTCTAGATGAATGGTTGGAGCACATGGAATAATGTGTGGCTAGATTGATGACTAGTTCAGTTCGTGATTTGACCAAATTGTTGGTAAAGATTCGTTCTTCAACGATACATATATGTCGTTGAAGAATGAGTCTCTACCAAATTATATACATATAGTTCACCAGACTTGAAACATGCATAGATTTGAATACAAATAATTATCATCTTCTGAAAATTGCGAAGCATTTCCACTGGGGCTATTTGCAAATCAACATGACGCATAATGCAGTTGAACGCTTCCTTTGTTTGGGCACAGTTTCGATCATTGTTATGCCGTTTTCAATGGAGCAACGCCCTTCTCATCTCGAGAACTTGCCGAAAGAGCTAGTCTGGATGATAATTGCCTACGCTCCGGACTCCGTATTCGATCTCCGATTGGTAAGCTGTGAAATAATTTTAATTGGTAAAAAATAATGCAATCGAAGAGTTTTCCATAACACTTAATTTAGACTACTTCATTGAAAATGCACCTTTGAGTGTGGAATAAATATTCTTAGCTCAATATTGCGCCCAAATAAACGTTCCAGGCATCAAAGGTACTGCATGACCGCGTATTCGAGCACTCGTTCTCCGTTCCGCCAGTAACTTTCGTCCGACACCTATCGATAAGCAACGTCAATGTCTCAGTCAGTGTATATACATATATGTGCTACTTTCTTGCAAAATTTGTACTAGTTCTTTCGTAATATGAAGAGTAGCGTTGTGCTTCGATTTACTTTCCCTGGGTCGCAACATTCAATTTCTCTGAAAATATACGAAATGATCAGCGGGACTGATTACTGTTTTACGACGGTCGTATCGCTTACAGGACGACCAGCCATGTTCCGCCATCGAAATCAACATCGCCGTTTCCGATTGGACGCTGCGCAGGTTCATTCGACGTCTAATTATTCGCAGTTCGCCCATCAGACTACACGAGCGACTGATTCCGAAGATCGAATACGGGAAATATATCGCGGACGTCCGTTTACCTTCCTCATCCTTCTCGAGTGTCATTAGTAGGGATCTCTTATTCGAACATGATTTCTCAAAAACAAATTTTGAATTTCAATAGTCTCTTCATTCTGCGTACTCTCTCGCAGGCAAGGCGAGGCAAATCCTTATTTCGCATTATAAGTATTGAGGAAGGAGATTGGATTTTTACAAAAATTCTGATGAGGGCATTCTAGTAACAGATGTCTTTAATCTAAATGATCCTTTGCTTATCAACCGAACGGATCCATTTGTAGGCCTCCTTCATCGTGACCTTCGATACGGACAACGATGACGAGATCATGCTGGACTACCTGCGAGAGTGCATGGGGCGCTTCATCCGTATTGTGAATGTGCACGATTGTAACGATCGAAAGACGATGGACGCCGTTTCGAGATTATTGCACGGCACTCACATAATCGGAACTTTACAAATCGTTACGGACACAATGTCGCGTGAGGCCAGGTAAGCGGCGAAGCTTAGCGTTATCCGAACAGACATAGATTCATGGTCTAGCTGATTGTGAGAAAAATTTCGTATGGTTGGTGGGTGAGCTGAGCTGGTGCTGCACTATGACATTCTACTATCCCATAAAAGTGTACACTTGCAGCAAGCAGCTGCTGGAAATAATGACCGCTTGCCGTGCCCGCGAGCTCAAGCTGAGGGTGGGTGCCGTTGAGGATGGGGATCCAGGTATGTATCATGCTCTCGGAAAAAAGTCGAGGAGAAGAGGATAGATTTGAATTCCCGCAATTTTGTATCGCATAGTAGGTACTCGAAAGTTTGATTCTCGAGTGGAAATTGAAAAACCATGCCAAAAATCCAAATTTCAAGTCGCTACTTATACGAGGAGCTGAGATTCAATAATGCGGGAATTAAAATCTATCTTCTTCTCCTTTTAGCCATTGAAGTACATTTGATAGATGCAATGACATAAAGAACGGCCCATTGAATACTCATTACGCGTTCAGTA
Source organism: Pristionchus arcanus (assembly GCA_900490705.1). NCBI lineage: Eukaryota > Metazoa > Nematoda > Chromadorea > Rhabditida > Neodiplogasteridae > Pristionchus > Pristionchus arcanus. The sequence continues at coordinate 559,824 of LS486683.1, forward strand.
AAACTTCTTCTTGACCTATCTGCTCTCACCCGGCAACTGTACTATCACCAGCCCCAGGTCGAAGGAATGGGTCACGAAACGCCGTATTAGTTCGGCGTTCATGGAGCAAATTGGCCGAAAGTTATTGGCGACATGTTCGCGAAGAAATTGAGGAGACTCGTCATCTACAATCCTTACACGCCGGGATACCTCAGCAGCAGCGATGTTGATGCGCTCAGAGATGTTTGTGCATTACTTACTCTTTCTGTTCTAGGGTTGGCTTGTCAAGAAATTACTTTCCTCAATTCGCGTCATCATTCTCTAAACCGTTGAGATACCTTCTCTCATGCTCTGGAAAGCCATAACCTCGTCAAATAGTAAATAGGTTGCTTCCAATCCAGTGGATAGGAGAAACCAGAGAGTGTGCGAATCAAGCAGACAATTTCTTGCGAAGCCATCCTTACTCTGTGTCTTCCGACAACCATTCTCTCTAACTCTTATCGGTGTTTAGACATTACCGTCATTGGGCAAGCGCGTCTCACTAACCGCATCATGTCAGCCGACGAATATTCCCTTCTACAACGTCAACTATCACTCTGTTGAGGGTATTTGTATTCAATTATTTTAATTCGAAAACATCCCGATACATACAAAAAAAAGAAATAAGTAGAGAATGAGCACACATACTTTTTCAGTAAAGCCAGCGATCAATGAAGATGTTCTTCATTCATACGGAATAATGCTGGTGTAGCCAACAAGACGATGAATCCCTGTTTAACTATTATTGTTGAGCAAGTCAACAAAGGCGATTTCAATCGTATTGATAAACAATTTTTTTGAATAATCAATTGTAGACCATATAAAAAAAGGAATTTTCTCCTAATTGGCAACAAGAAAACATGGAATCTTGGCTTTTTTATATTTTTTTTCATGTAATCATCGCAGCAACCAACATTCAACAAACTTTTCCAAAATTAATTTTATCAATCATCCAAAGTCATGTAATCATAATCAACAATTCACTTGCAACCAATAACGTATAAAATAGGAAACATATCACAAACTAGTACCAGATCAGGGTGGAGATTACTGTAAACCGTCTATCGGGGAAGGAATGAGGTTACAGTATCGGGGAGCAATCAATTCAAGTGAGCAACAGGGCCTACGAAATACTACAGTCTAAACTAGGAGCTCAAGGATACAGTATAAATCGAATCAAAGACTAGTCTAGAACGGGGTACGGTATCAATCGAATTAAAGACTAGAAGGGTACGGTAGCTCAGGGGTACGGTATCGATTGCCTCGTGATGACGTCATCATCGATTTGGAGGCGGAACCTAGTAGTAGATGGAGCGCGTGCGATGGAACGGTACAATCGCCTCCACGTCAGCCGCGTGCTCACGTCTGCAAGAGATCAAAGATCAAACTACAATCCATAGAGAGCAAACTACAAAGCTCACAGATCAAACTACAAACTAGACTTTAGTCACGACACCGTACCTGAACATCCACAGCCAGACGTCAATGTCGATGGGCAACAGCCGGCGCGCGTTCGTGAAGTCCATGTCTCCTGCAAGGAAAAGTCAATCAATACAGGGATACGGTAGCCGCAACTGATAGTCACTGATCCACGATCCATTGAATCTGCCTTGACATCATTGGTCAATATTTTACAATAGTCAGCGATCGTTATTAACGGGGTTTGGTGCGACGGTTCAAATCAGGCGTTCGGAGAGAAACTATTGTAAATCGGGAGCTTTGTCCTGTCTTCGACCACCAGCTCATCACTGGGTAGTGTAGCTCCGATCAATCGATATTCCCGATCATCGATCGATAATCCTGATTAGGGTGCACTGCAGAACCGCAAGATACCGTAGCCATGTCACTCACTGTAGGGGCCGGCGGCGCGCACACGCTGAATCTCCTTGTACATCTCCTGTAAAGTGCAAAGATCAAACTACAAAGGTCAAACAACAAAGATCAAAGATCAAACTACACGCACCTGAACGGCAAAGATGGAGGCGCCGCGAATCTCGACTTCCTTCTCCGACCCGTACAGGAGCAGCGTGTTCGACTGCAGCTCATCGCTGAAATGGGCGGAGGTCAGAGATCAGAGATTAAATATCAAACTACAGCGATCAAACTACAAAATTATTGACTGCAGACAGTCTCAGAATTTTCCTGTAGTTTGCTCTTTGTAGATTCTTGTTTGATCCTTGATCTCTCAACTCACAGCAGCTCGGGCGAGTACTCGAGGCACTCGAGGTAGTTGAGCGCCTGCGGCACGCGGTAGTCGGCGAACATCGTCAGCGTGCTGAAAATCGATATTATTATTATCATTATCTTTATTATCATCATAAAGGGGCGGAGCCAACAAAAAGAGATACAAGATGTGAGACAGATCCTCGTAGGAAACATTTAAAAAGTGTATTTTTTACGAAATTCAATGTACTGTAAAAAGGGACTTGGACAACAAAGTGAGCGTGGCCAAAAAGAGGGCGGGGCCTAAAGTGGGCGTGGCCTCTCACTCACTCCAGGTCCTTGAAGTCAACCAGGTGCTTGTGCTCCTCACTGCCGGCGAGCGCGCCCACCGTGTCGTTGATCAGGATCTGCGCCCGCTTGAAGAACGAGACTGGAAAGATCAAAAATTAGAGATCAAAGATCAAAGATCAAATAGAGTCTAGGGAGATGCCAAAGATCAAAGTTCAAACTATAGTCTAGGCCGAGATCACAGATCAATCAACAATATATGCAGAGATCAAAGACGAAACGAGAGTCGATCATCAGACAAAAAGACCTTTCACACACCTTTCTTGCCGTTGTAAAACGAGTAGTCTCTGAAGGACTCGCACTGGAGGATGTACCTGAAAAAAGATCATGATGTGGTGTGGCGATAGGGAAACGTCGCCTGTCGAAATCTTGACAGGATTCAATCATTGGTAAACGTCGGCCTACCTGAGGAACAGCTGCGCGTTGCAGTTGCTCTTCTTCACCACGTTCAGGAACGATCGTTCGTGGCTCTGGAATAGAAAATTCATTGGGATATTTTGCGAGACATACACCGATAATTTTGCAAGGTAGTTTAACGCTCTTTCTAGCTGTAGTACCACAGCAGCTGATTCATCAGGAAAATCGATATCTGACGTATTCCACCGTACTCTAAGACTACCAATGGTAGTCTACCATAACCCTTCAGTATCATAAAAATTGATTGATCGAAAAAATCGATATCAACCACACTCGATGACTACCGTAACTTTCGCACTCACCCAGAACAGCCAATCGCCGGCCTGCTTAATCGCTCGCTGGCGATCCAAGATCAACGGGATCGAGAAGCCTGAATAGTCGTGGTGTGGTCATTGGGAATCGTCGTCGTCGAAGTACTTTTTTTTATCAAAATTGCATTGCGTGTGTTGATTGGCAAACGTCGTCCTCACCCTTATCGTCTTTGAGTATCAGATCCAAAAACTCGACGTCCACTGTCAGCATCCAGTCAAGTTGTGCGATTGGAGTTTTTCTCTCTACATACGCCTGAATGAAATGAATTCCGACGGATTACATAAATCGGATACCGTAACCCGCACACGCACACCACACACCATAACTCACCTTGCGCAAGGCCGCGCACATCGCGAGGTAGCCCGTGTGCGTCTGTCCCTGCAAATGTTGCCTTGAGAACTCCGTGGTGTGGTTAATAGTGCGCCGAGTGCGCCCAGGTCAACCGCCTTTTCCTTCCATCACTCACCTCCCACGTCACGTTGTACTCCTTGCCCTCGTCGGGCCAGAAGGAGAAATTGAGCACGTCGAGCAGGAAGACCCTGAAGTGTGGTGTTGGGAAACGTCGCCGACCAATATTTGGACATTTTTGCATTGCTTATGCGTGCCTAGTAAACGTCGCCCTCACCACATCAGCTTCTCCTCGTCCGAGAGGCCGGACGGGTGCAGCGGGTTCGCCGAGTAGTCAATGTCGCCAATCTTGCCATCGACGACCGCATCCATGACCTGACAAAGATCAAAAATCAGACTACAAAAATCAAAGATCAAACTACGAAGATCAAAATGGTCAATCTACATGATCAGATTCTAAGCAACAGTTTAAAAAAAAATAGTAAGATCAAAGATCAAACTACTGACCAGAAGCGCGGCCTCCTTGCACTTCTCGATGTCCACTTTGACCTGCAACCGATCGATAAATTCCTGGAGCATCAACTAGGCAGGTCGACGATTGCCAAGAAGCTCACACAATGCAATTGTGCTCAGTTTCGAAGGGCGACGTTTACCAACTACACCACTCACATGCTTGGCGGTTTTCATGATGTGCTCGCCGCTCTCCTGCGGGTTCAGCGTGATGTAGTCCATGCTGCGGTAGGAGCGTTCCTTCAATTTATATAAATTATGAATTTAAATTAATTAAATGAACCTCGGACAATTAATAAATACGAGCGTAATTGAACGTAATACAACGAGAAGATTGAAAAGGTCGTGTACAAGCAACACGAATGTGTGAAACCACAGTTTGCATTGGGCAGCACAATTTTCAATTGCGAGCAAAAGCGATGCACTGCATAAGTGACCAATAAATAACAGTATGTCCCACACAAGACCATAATCTCGGAGTACAAATGAACACAAACGCAATAGAAGGAAAACGCTAGCGAAGGTCGCGTAGTGGGAAAGTGAACATGCGAAATGTTGTAATTGTAAGGACAGCACTAATTGAGCTCCCCAAGTACCTTACATCCGGAAAGACATGAAATAAAGAGAATTATGTGCCCATGCAAGACCTAAAGCTGGGGGGAAGCTAGGCATCACACGGTTTAGAGCGAAAACGCGCCATTTTTCTAATACTCCACCATGCAAGATTGAACGCATTCCAATTTCATGGAATGAGCGACCTTTTCAGTTCCCTTTTCCTTCCTTTCCCCCATTCCAGCCCTCCCCAATGGGGTTCACAAAGAGGTATAGTGGAAATGCACTACTAAACGCGAGAATCACGGCACAAAAAAGAAAAACATGAATTCAGCGGATACCGACTAAGACTGCTGCGAACAAACAACTGCTTCTTTTTTTCTCTTTCTTTCTCTCCACCCTCTCCCACTCTCACGTAAACAAACCCTATGGCTATCGTCCTTTCTCCACCCTTCTTCCTTCCATTTCTCTAGAGATGACTACTTTAGAAGACGGCTCTCCTCATTCCACACACTATCTCACTTTCCTAGTGTCGTTAGAGAGCATTCGTAATGAAAGCAGTCACTCCCCTCTTTTCTCTTTCTCTGCCGCGAAAAAAGCATGAACTTTCGGCACTAGCGCAAGTCGTTGAGCGCGCTTTCTCACATGCTTCTGCTTCTCTGCCCTCTCTCCCATACACCCGCTATCTCCCTTGGTACAACTTTGCACGAAAAAATGGGAAAATTGCCCACGCTCACGCGCTCTTTTCTTTGAAGCGTAGCACTTTTTTTCTAAAGAATTACAACAGTGCGTAAGCTCAAATCAACGACCTATACATCGTCACAGCTCAGGGAATTGCTAGATAAGAGAGCAGAAGGAAATAGTAACCTGAAGAAACGAGGAAGGGGAAATGGTCCCAGTAAACCTGTGAGTATGAAAATGAATAGGGCAACTATTTATTTTTCTACCGGGAAAAGGAAATTTCAAGCGAGCCTAATCACTCAGGTGATTGCTATAGCACGAGAGCTAGAGGAAATAGTAACATGGTGAAACGAGGAGGGGAAATGCTCTCAATGGACCCACGAGCATACATTTAGTAACTATGCCTTTCCTCGTGAGAGCATACATCACGCATTGCAAAACAAACAAGAAGGGATCAGAAGGCCAGAGGCGCATGTTAACTAATTTCGAAGGAAATCTCAAGTGGTGCAAGTGCTTACAATCCCTCTGGAAGTCCAAAGCTTCCAAAGATCAGTGATTACTCGAGTCTAACGAGATTTCAGGCACATCAAGTATGAAAACTCTGTCCGTACCTATAGAAACATAACGAATCATGCAAAAGATCGCGTATGCGCTACTGCTGTGACTAAAGTTGGTAAACAAGTTCTAGTGAGGCGTTGAGGTAGATCAAAGCTGTGCAAACTAGAGATGGGAAGTGACTCGCAAAAACAAACGCGAAATTGAGCTCTAAAAAGCGGAAATGCTCACGTAAGCTATTCAAATCTTGCAAAGAAGACCTTTGGAACAGCAATCTCCCCGCATGCTTTGTCGCTGAAAAGATCCAACAAAAAATTAAAGAAATGGCGAAAATTTGGTGAATTTTAGTGCATGGGAACGTGCGATTCGAGAAAAGTGGAAAGCGCGGAGCGGGAAAATCATGAATTATAAGCCGATTCCGCTCGTCTGGCTGCCTTCTTGCTCTTGTGTCCTCTTATCAGTCCCCATTTTACCCGATACTCAGAGAAAATCGCGACATTTCATCACTGATAATAGCCTCTGACTCTAATCAATCCAGCATAGCGAGAGGGGCGCCTTTGCGAGTGGATGAAAGGGCGCAGGCCAACGATTTTCTTTCCCAGTGAGAAAAAAGAAATGTGAACGCGTAGGAACGGCACACAGAACGGAGAGAGCATCGAGGGAGTTGGGATCAGCGGGGCCAAAAGGATGTTTTGTCAGCAGCCGCCCACTATTCCAGTAGAACCGGATCAAATTTTGACAAAATTGAGCAATAATAAGGCTTGAAAAAGTTGCGTGCGGCAAGTAATGGAGAAACGGAGACAATCGGAGCCATAGGTGCCCAAGGAGTGCCTCCTGGATAGTGCCCAATCATTGGGCACTATCCTACCCATGTATAGGGATACATGGTCCAAAATGGGTTGGTAGGTCATGGTGGATCATGACCAAGTACCGTACCCAATCGATCGTACAGTACCCAAGGATACCGTATATGACTACCGTAATGCTCAGCTATCACGAACTGATTTTTTTGTTTTTCACCCACGTATAGGGGGTCGTGGTCAGATATCGGTCT
>LS486683.1:571625-587206 GCA_900490705.1 Pristionchus arcanus
AGGCGTCATCAGCATCAAATTCTACCCCGGGAAACCGACTTGCTTAATTTTAGCGATTTATTGGGGCGAGAAATTCCACAAAAACAGTTTTCGACGTGACGTCGTCTGGAGCCAACGGAGGCTCGACATGAAAAATGACTATGCTCATTATCATCAGCACCCTCGGGAACCCCAAATTCGAGAGTTTCAGAGAATCGACATTTTTGAGCTGTGCCAACCTTTGCTCGACTCTATCGCAAACGGCCTCATATGAGGCCGTTCGCGATATAGTCAAGCATCTCGGACTGGGTCTGGCACAGCTCAAAAATATCAATTCTCTGAAACTCTCGGATTGTAGGTTCTTGAGGGTGCTGATGACGATGGGCACTTTCATTTTCCACGTTGAGCCGTCGTTGGCTCCAGACGACGTCACGTCGATATCGCAAATTTCGAATTTTCTCGTTCCCCGAAATTGCTAAAATTAAGCAAATATGTTTGCCGGGGTAGATTTTCATGCTGATCACGCCTGTCTACTTCATTTTTTTGTCATTTTCAAATATAAAACTGAAAAATGGAAATTTTCACTGAGTCGATTGCGGGCTTAGCAACCGGCATAGATCGATTGGGCTTGACGAGAGGATTCCAAATCTATATTTTGAGCGAAATCGAATATGGGAACTCCGAGATTGAAACCGAAGAGTAGTCGAAGTTGTAGATGAAATGGCTCATCTTCCCTCTTGTTTACATCTTCCCTGACCCGAGAGAGAGACACACGACGAGAGAGCATGGAAAAAGAGGAGAGCGCAGACACGAAAGATCGGATGCGCGACTTGGGAAGAGAGGGGAGAGGGGAAAGGAGGGGAAAAGAGCTGTTTCATCTATAACTTCGACTACTCTTCGGTTTCAATCTCGGAGTTCCCATATTCGATTTCGCTCAAAATATAGATTTGGAATCCTCTCCTCAAGCCCAATCGATCTATGCCGGTTGCTAATCACGCAATCGTCTCAGTGAAAAGTTCCATTTTTCAGCTTTATATTTGAAAATGACAAAAAATAAAGTAGACAGGCGTGATCAGCATGAAAATCTACCCCGGGAAACATATTCGCTTAAGAGACCGGCTAGGTAAGACTCGAGGATTCGGTCGTTAGGCCCGGACATCAACATCTCAGATCCGGACCAAAACTTTTTTGGGGATATCCCCACGGGCCCTGATCACTATTTGGACCATTATTTGGTCATATCTCAAAAACCCGAAAAGGGGCGGGGCTTCAAAATTTAAAAAAGAAAAATTAACCTTAAAAAAGTGGAGGGACCTAGGTCAAATGTTAGTGTTATTATATTATATACTAACCTAGGCCTTCAAAATCCACTTTTGGTTGGTCCGAAATTTTGATCGCAAACTGACTTTTCATGTTCAAAAAATCAGTTTTAAATTTTTATAAAATCTAAAACGAAAAAGTACATCGCCATTTTTTTGGTATGTTGTAAGGTCCCATATTCCGCATAAATTGGGCAAAAAAAATCGAAAATCGATTATACCCATCCGCGTCATTTTTGGGCCTGAATGTTGGTTCGACAAAAAAAAATTTTCGAACCTATCCAATATGGTACTCATTTTGAAGAGCTCATCGAGTAGATATTTTCACAATATTTTGTTATGTTTAAAAAAATTTTTGGGCACGAGTTTAGACCGCTCAGAAGCGCGAAATGACAAGGAATGGAAAATACATATAAAAAGTACACTGAATTGAGTAGCCTATTTGATAGAGCGTAAAATGCCACATATAAATCAATTTTTCCATTCACAATCATTCATACCCATCCGCGGCATTTCTGGCCTGGAGAGTGGTCGGGAAAAATAAAGTTTATCAAAGCATCAACAAATTTAGTACATGTTGTAGAGCCCGTCGAGCTGATCATTTTTGTAGAACATCATTTTTCATGAATTTGTCTCTGTGAAGAGTTATGAACGTTGGAATAGAGCTTTCCCCTCGAGTTCACCCTCTTCCCTTCTCTTGGAAGCCCTTCCCAACGATCAATGCCGGGGTCAATGGGGGCAGAGGGGATGGGAAGAGGGTGAGCACCATGAAAACACACTTTTCCAACGTTCATAACTCTTTACAGAGACAAATTCATGAAAAATGATGTTCTACAAAAATGATCAGCTCGACGGGCTCTACAACATGTACTAAATTTGTTGATGCTTTGATAAACTTGATTTTTCCCGACCACTCTCCAGGCCAGAAATGACGCGGATGGGTATGAATGATTTTGAATGAAAAAATTGATTTATATGTGGCATTTTACGCTCTATCAAATAGGCTACTCAATTCAGTGTACTTTTTATATGTATTTTCCATTCCTTGTCATTTCGCGCTTCTGAGCGGTCAAAACTCGTGCCTAAAATTTTTTTAAACATAACAAAATATTGTTAAAATATCTACTCGATGAGCTCTTCAAAATGAGTACCATATTGGATAGGTTCGAAAAATTTTTTTTGTCGAACCAACATTCAGGCCCAAAAATGACGCGGATGGGTATAATCGATTTTCGATTTTTTTTGCCCAATTTATGCGGAATATGGGACCTTACAACATACCAAAAAATTGCGATGTACTTTTTCGTTTTAGATTTTATAAAAATTTAAAACTGATTTTTTGAACATGAAAAGTCAGTTTGCGATCAAAATTTCGGACCAACCAAAAGTGGATTTTGAAGGCCTAGGTTAGTATATAATATAATAACACTAACATTTGACCTAGGTCCCTCCACTTTTTTAAGGTAAATTTTTCTTTTTTAAAGTTTGAAGCCCCGCCCCTTTTCGGGTTTTTGAGATATGACCAAATAATGGTCCAAATAGTGATCAGGGCCCGTGGGGGTATCCCCAAAAAAGTTTTGGTCCGGATCTGAGATGTTGATGTCCGGCCCATCCTGGAATCTTACCTAGCCGGTCTCTTAATTTTAGCTATTTCGGGGAGCGAGAAAATTTGAAATTTGCGATATCGACGTGACGTCGTCTGGAGCCAACGACGGCTCAACGTGGAAAATGAAAGTGCCCATCGTCATCAGCACCCTCAAGAACCTGAAATCCGAGAGTTTCAGAGAATTGATATTTTTGAGCTGTGCCAGCTCTTGCTCGACTCTCTCATAAACGGCCTCATATGTATTCATGAAGATTTGAATGAGTTTCAAGGAATGTTCAATCTCTCGATAATGTTCTGATAACAATGTCTTCTTAGAAAAATACAACCAAACTTCTTATGTTCAAAAATCTCGCGAGAAGTCGAGAAGGTTAAAAGATCAAAGATCAAAGACCAATCTCCTCACCGTCTTTCAGTCACGACCTTCTCGCGGCCGGTTGAGTGCACGGCGGTCGAGGATTGCGCACTGCAATATTTATAATCATTTTTTCAATGCTGTTTTGTTTTATAAAACGCTACAAGGTTATGCGCAAATTTCTGCGATTTTGCTGCACGGCTAAATATCACAGATCAATTTACGTTAACGGATTTTTTCTCTTCTTAATTTAGGAACTAACGATCAAAGATCAAAGATCAAAGACCAAATTCTCACCGTCTCGGGTCGTCCATCCACAGGGACCGTGGGCGGGGAGTCGTGTCGAGGCGGCGGGGCCGTGGAGGAGGGGGTGAGGAGCATCTGTAGATTTGAGATCAAAGATAAAAGATCAAATATCAAATGGGATAAATGGCGACTGAATTGCCCTGGAATGGGGAGACGTTTCGAATGTGATGCACAATAGGTTCAAGTGCTTCGCAGGCTTCAGAAAATAATGAACAGGAAATTGTCGTTGTAGTGAAATAACAAAATCGATCGATATCTACTCTTCGTTACCGTACCTCTCAATGTGTGTGGTCGTCACGACGCGATGTCGTCGCGCCCAGTCCAATCGATCCGTTTCCTGCAAAATCGATTGATTTTATCGATCGATAAAGCTGCCGTATTCTTTTTTCACTTTTTTTAGTGAAAACAGGCAACGACTACCTGTTATTATGGAAATTAAGAAAATCAATCGATAACTGCTGTAATCAAGGGCAACCGTAATCTAGCGTACACTCACACTTCGTGCCAGATTCGTGGCGGGACCCGAGATCAATCGATAGCCGACTACCGTATTCTACCGTATACTCACACTTCGCGCCAGGTTCGTGGCGGGACCCGAGGGCGGCCGGAGCGGCGGTAGGTCGGAGATCCAGGAAGGATTGTCCATAGTGTTGCTGCCTGAAGAGGAGGGGTAAGGTATCGATCGATCGATAATCGATCCATAATAGAAAGGAAGTAATCGATGTTGGCTACCGTATAATCCAGGACCAATCAATATTGACTACCGTAACCTACCAGCAGATGATGTCATCGGGGAGTCGATTGATCCGTTGGGTCCAGTAGAGCCCCAGCCGCGACTGAAATAGATAATCATTGAATCAATCGAGATAATCAATAATTTCAGAATGGGTAATAATTTCTTTTAATTTCGATCTTTTAATTATCTTTTAATTTAATTCTTTGAATTTAATCTTTTAATTTAAATAATTTCGGATGCGTTTCACGTTTGGCTCATTAGAATGAGAAGCAAGCAGGGGGCAATGGTTGGTCGGCTGAAGTCGTACATGAAAGTTCGAATTTAGAAATTTCAATTTCATTTTTTATTCTCATTCCCTCAATTTTCTAAGCCATTCATGAATTCAGGTCCCTCCATTTCATTGTCAGTCTGATGAATGGAATGCGAGCAACTCTCTACAATACTTCTCAATCGTCCCGCGCCACTCCCTCGATCCCAGGAATTTAGCACTCTCTTCAATCTCCACGCTCTCTCGCCGGTCAGACAGACCGAGAGAACGAGCTAATTGGAGAGAGAGTCGATCCATCCCAGCCCCCAACCCCCTTGGCCAAATCCGCGTTCCTCCCCCATGCATTCCCTAATGTTATCATCCCGTTACCCTCCTTATCCGTATCCTCTCCAAACCCGTTCACTCTCTCCACTTCGCCTGGTCTCTCGCCGGTTAGAGAAGGCGAGAGAGCACTGGATCAGGAGAGAGCGCAGAGAAAGATAAACGGCTGTTGCAATTGACCGCTTTTTAAGGGTGTTCTGTTTATTTTTTTCTGAAAGTTCAAAAACGCAGGTAGAAATTCGGAATGCAGTCTAATCATTCGATCCACTTGCAATTTTTCAAAAAAAAAGTATCATACTCGGAAAAATCACACATTCCCAGAGCAATATTCGAAATTTTTCACAGTCAGAGATTGTGAAAGGAAATCCTATTCCTTATGACTTCATTTTGAGTCTTTATTTTTCAAAGCTGTCCCATAAATAAAATCAATAATAAATATCATATCTACGTGGTCGTGCTCTTCTTCCGTCTTTGCTACAGTAAATCAAAAATTTATAAAAAAAAAATTTTTAGTACTCTTCTGAAGCGTGCTAGATTCTGGGGGGGGGGGTGCCAATAGATAGAAATAAGATAAAAGCATACGTAGTAGTGCTCATCGGCCTTCTCTGCTGCAGTAAGTCCTCTCTGCGAGTGAATACTCCGTAGTCTCTGCAAATACAATTAATTATTCGTGGAATCTTTTGTCATTTCTGTTTGTTGAAATGGCATCGTTTTTCAACTTATATTTAATGTTGTAAATGGAGCATCTTCACCACTCCCTTCCCAATCGCATCATCAACCGCTTCTTTGATCACAACGACCCAATCATCTAACCCCGAGGTTGCCATTCATAAAGATCAATTGCCGATCCCTAATTGTCCCCTGTGTTCGCATTGTAAGACCGTAATCACCTTACCCATCCATCCCCCACTGTCCATAAACTTTTATTAGCTCCCCACTACCCAAGCGACCTTTCGCCCCCACGGCCAGCAAACGACTGCTCTCTCATTTCACAGTGCTCTCTCGTCGATCAGAGACGGCGAGAGAGCAGGCGAATTTGAGAGAGTCAGACAGATTGAGAAACGAAGCGATATAAGAAAACTGTCATTCCACCATTCGTGAATGAGCCCCTCCATCCATAGCCGGAGGGGTTCCTTTGATCGTGCCGATAATGGGGGATGATCACCTATGATTGGTGCCGGATAATCATCAAAGATAAAGGATATTGATCCGAAAGCAGGGAGGTTTCTGAGCAATTTCAGAGAGTGATGGTGAAACTTTTTGATAGGATAAATACTTCCCAATTCAGTTGAGTGCTTATCCATAGCCGGAGGGGTTGGGCGGATAATCACCTATGATAAAGGTACCCGATAATCAGTGGATCTATTGCAGTAATGATCCTTGAAGGTCGCTGCTGATTTATCCGTCCTAACAACGAAATGGGGAGGATTCGAATAGAAGCGCAGTAGCGCCCCGATTTTTTTTGTCCTTGCAATACTCAGGAGAATTGAAAAATATCGCTCCAGTTGCTTCATAACTTGGATTTGAAACATACTTCTGTCCCCATCTCACAAATGCTCTTTCATTATTTGCAGTTCACATCTTTGGACGCACTGATTCCATCCACCGATCCCCGCACCCCCGAAAAGGGGCACCGCCACGAGTCATTGCATGTAGGACTCTTCTCCCGGGGGCTAATAATCTTCCCTTCTCTTAACTGTCTCACAAATTAGAGTAGACGAGAGACAACGGAAAATGAAGAGAGCGCAGACTCTGCCCGACAGGCAACTACTGGTTGCTTGTGCATGTATGGAGTACAAAATTGCTCTCCGGTCTCTGACTGCCAGGGTCATCCTCAATCCTCACACTCTCTCGTCTGTCAGCTTCACTTATTTTCTCTGGACTCTCTTCGATCCCTGCGCTCTCTCGCCCCAGACGGACTTGAAAGCGAGTGAAAACGCGCGTGTAAATGGAGTGATAATTGCGCGGATTTTCTGTCTCACAGCTTTTGTCCGGCTACGGAATGGACCGTGGGAAAGCAGTGGTGTTCGAAAGGCTTCACTCCTGGATATGTTTCAAATCCTGGCTATGAAGAGACAAGAGGAGCAGTCTTTAGTATGTCTCTCCTTGTGATTCGGAGCTCAAAAATCAAACCATCACTATGGGAACCGTACTTCCCAATTCTAGCTCCGAATCTTGTTCGAATCATTTAGAAGCAGTATTTCCCAAAAATCCTGTTTCCGGATATGTTTCACGTAATCGTTATGAAGCGAGAGCAGGATCAGATTTTGGTAATAATTCAACGATCTTCGAAATCATACCAACTCTCTCAGACCCTCCCTCCCATGTTCCACTCGAACACCCATTCCCGTGGTATCCTCTTTCCCGCCCATTCCTCCATTCACAACGACTGCCATTCCAGACCGATCACGAACAATTGTCTTACTCTCTCATTTCGCAATGCTCTCTCGTCGGTCAGACAGGCGAGAGAGCGTGGAAAAGTGAGAGAGCGTCACACTGCCTGATAGAGTCCGCTCGCAAGAGGGAGATTCCCATCTCGAGTGACAGTTGGGCCACTGTTGCATAATGGCGCAAGGTTATTTGGAGGAAGGCAGGACAGTTAGCAAGAGAGACATCACTCCCCCTTCCCAGTCAGCACTAGCTGGTCAGAGATACGAATGATCGAGTGGAATGAGGAGAGCAAGACGAAAGGAGGCAGGTAGGACATTTAGCTCGAAAGGGGGAGGGAGAGTAAAGGTAGAAATAGGCAGAAATTCGAATCTCCCCTCGTGCCTGTCAGAAGTGATTGATCTACACCTTTCACTGATCGATGGTCTGGCTCTCTCATTTCGCAATGCTCTTTCGCCACTCTGACTGGCGAGAGATAAGGCGAAATGAAGAAACGATCCCTAATTTCGAACTGTACTCTGCACACTCGCACTGGCTCTTTGTGCCGAATTCGAATGCGAATTCACAATTCATTGACATCATTATTGAGCAATGAAGAGGGTGGATGGAATTAGCGAACAGTTATGTTTCATTGCAGCCACTTGAAGCAATACGAATGATTTCGATCAATTAAGCCGAAGAATAGTATAAAAACACCAATAGGTTCTATTACTTCTTTATGAAGAATTGAAAATCACTGAACATAACACACCAAGTCAAAAGGGGGGAAAAAGTTCATTTGCGTGGCACAGGTCCGCCGAGTCATTCTGCTCCGCGCGAGAGGCGAGAGCGGTGCGAAATGAAGGAAAATGGCTGGGTTTTTCGTGCATTATCACATGCTGCAAGCGACGGGGGCAAAAATAAATTACATACTCACCGGAGCGCTGTGGAGGAAGGGTTTGGGCAATGTTCTGCACAGGTGCCATATTTTTAGCATTTTTCCTAATTGAGTTGAATCTCCTGGAGTGGTCAAAACAGCCGTTTTTCGCTATTTTCCCCTACTTTTTCGTGCATTATCGCATGCTGCAAGCAACGGGGGCAAAAATAAATTACATACTCACCGGAGCGCTGTGGAGGAAGGGTTTGGGCAATGTTCTGCACAGGTGCCATATTTTTAGCATTTTTCCTAATTGAGTTGAATCTCCTGGAGTGGTCAAAACAGCCGTTTTTCGCTATTTTCCCCTACTTTTTCGTGCATTATCGCATGCTGCAAGCAACCGTGGCCTACTGAAAAGAGCCATTTTTGGGCAAAATTCAAATGAATTCAACTATGTTTCACTCTGCGTAGAAGTTATTCCTTGGCCAATACCATTTTGTCATTCGGAAGAAATATATTTCGCAATTTGTTTCACCTTTCGAATAAGAGAAATTGAGAAGAATGACGGAAAATTCAAGAGATTCTCCACCGACCGACTCGGTGTCTCGAGAGTCGCCAAAGTGAAAGGGTCGAAAATCTCTGTGCCACGCAAATGAGCTTTCTTCCCCCTTTTGACTTGGTGTGCATAAAGGACAATGCTCCAACTTACGAACAGTTATGCTTCATTGCAACCTTATATTGAAATAATTTTGTGATTTATTATTTTTTCTTTCATATTATTCGTTAAAAATTCAATAAATTCACACCCCCGATTTCGCTCGAACCTCGTGCCATCATAATCCAGGTCAGTTCAATGCTATTCACTCGCCACGACTCTCGTCTCGATCGGGCGAGAGAGCACGGTAAATCGAGAGAGTAAAAGCATCTCCATCCCATCGCCTGCTCTCTCCTATTCGCATACTATCTCGCCGGTCAGAGAGGCGAGAGAGCATGGGCAAATCGAGAGAGTCCAGCCACCCCTCTTTCAATCCAATGCTATTCGCCCATTCACCGGCTCTCATGAGGCGTGAAACTAACACGCGCCAGACCATTGAATACCACTAGTTATTAGCTCTGCTCTCTCAATTTAGCGTGCTCTCTCGCCGGTCAGAGAGGCGAGATAGCAGGTAAAGTGAGGAGAGTCATTCACCGACCCCAGTTCAGAGCCCACACTTGTCCATTGCACAATGCATGTTCCGCCCGCGGGTCAATGATCTACCTTGTCTCTCCATTTTGCGCGCTCTCTCGTCGATCAGAGACCGCGAGAGAGTGTGCGAAATGAGAGAGCGCAGAGATAGATAGAGTGCCCTGATCCTAAGATATCCCTATCCACTCATCAGTGAGTGGATCAGTGCTCTCTCCACTCGCCCTGCTCTCTCGCCTTCTCTGACCTGCCAGAGATCACGCAGAAAGGAGAGACTCATCAGCAGCTGGTCATAATAACCGGAAAGCTACTTAGAGCTACATAGACAAAACGACGCAGTAAACAAATAGTCGCGCGGTGCCGCGCACTTGTTCGCGCAAAGTGAGACGGACCTGTGCAGGTTGTCGATGGAGAAAGTGCGCGGCGGCGGCGGATGGTGGCCGGAGCCCGGGTGGCCGAGGGGTGGGGGCGGCAGACGACCTGGAAGGGGGCATTTTCCGGATATTCTAGGTACTTTAGCGCGAGTTCGGTTGAGTTTCACAGCGCTGATATCAAAAGAGATAGTAGTGTTCGTCAGTGACTCAGGGGCCGATTCTACACTAATAAAAATATTCCACCACTTTTCTATGTGAATTTATAGTGACTTTCGTAATTATTATTTCAAATTATTCTCCGTTTTGCCTGCTTTCTCGAATAATAACATTCGGCCTTAGAGCACCTTCGACATCGAATAATTAAAATAAACTCACCAGCAGTTCCTACGGGCGCGACGATCACTTCCACGGGCAGACCGCGCATCTTCTTGAGCAACTTCTTCTGCTCCTGAAATGTAATTGATAAATAGACGAAAAAGACCGAAAATAATGCTAATCTCTGTTACTTTAGAACACATTTAATCAGCAGCTTTTTCTGTTCCTGGAGTTTGCGCTCCTTTTGTTATGGTATTGCAGAAGCTAAGCCAAACTGTAAAAAAAACCCGAAGCACACAACAAGACAGCAACCCTGGGGTCATCAACTGCGAGAGCCGGGAAATAGGAATGGACATGGTGCCATGAGATCCGAATTGTCAGGGCCGGGACCTATTAGAGCCGGCAAGTAGGAATCCCCACTCACCTTGTGGATCTTCTTGAGCATCTTCGGATCCGGCGGCAGCACGATCATCTGCTCATGGATGGGGTCAACGGCGTAGGCGAGGTCGACTCGGGAACCTAAGAGAACCGGGAATTGGCAGGGCCGAGATATACTGGATCCGTGGAATAGGAATGGACCCGAGAATTTGACAAAGGCAAACTACTTCTTCAACAAATATGATACAGAAAATTCAGTGGCGCTATTCAAAAGATGGAATCGGGATACGTTTCAAGTGGACCATGTAAAGCAGGGAATTCTGAATGGGTCGATAGAAAGATGATCTGCACTAAAAATAATACACAACATGATGCTATCATCATCCGTCATTCACTCGTAGTCGTCAAATAGCCTCACCTGCCAGACTCATGCGGGAGCCAGCCCATCCGGGCGCGCGCTGCATCGGCGCCGGTCGTCGCGCCCAACCTGCAACTTGATCTATTTCACGGTCCCGGAATCCAGGCATTCTCCGGCTCCAGAGCTGCATCCGTAAAATTCGGGCATTTGCTGGCTCTAGCAATTCCCGGCTCTCACCCTCATCAATGGCTCCGGGCGGAGGCGGCGGCAGGTGGTGGTGGTGGTGCTCGAAACCGTACTGGCCTGGAGCCGGGGGATAGGGTCCGGCACCGGAGCCGTACGGCGGCACCGACGACGAGTGCTTGTTGCCCATTCGACGGCACAGATATTTTCCGGCTCTGCGCTAGTTGGCTCTCGCTGATCTTGTGGCTGGAATATCCTGAGAAAAAATATGTTTCACACAAAGATCTTACGTTTCTGAATGATTAAAACGAGGATAGAGAAAGGTCACATATCAAAATGAAGAAACATCAGCGGCTTTTCAATTAGCGATATAGGTGAGATGAACATGGGCAACTGAGATACAACACGGCAACTAGGATTGCAAAATAAAACACGGTTCTGGAACGGCGCGCTAAAAAGCAAAGGCAGACGCAAAGTGGCACAGATAAATGGGAAAAAGAACAAGTGCGACAAAAACACCCGCAATTTCATGCAAATCGTCTGAAAACATCAGGTTGTCAAACAGATGACATGCATATAATAAAATAATATCAGA
This sequence comes from Pristionchus arcanus, assembly GCA_900490705.1. Taxonomy (NCBI): domain Eukaryota; kingdom Metazoa; phylum Nematoda; class Chromadorea; order Rhabditida; family Neodiplogasteridae; genus Pristionchus; species Pristionchus arcanus. The sequence goes on from LS486683.1 coordinate 583,143, forward strand.
TCATGAGAGAGAAACACAAGAAAACGCAGAGATAATTAGAGCGCAGACAGACAATATCATGGTTCTGAAACGGCACACCAGCTGTCAAGCCAATACACACACACACACTGGCCACTGGAGCACTACTAAAACGGTAACTCGAGTTAATGAAATATTATGAACTATTTGGCGCATCATACTACGACAGACAAAAAACACGCGGCTTGAACGGTAACTGTCAAGCCAAAACACACACAGACCGCAAGCAAACGGGTACTATTACTACAAAATCACACAGGCGAATTAATGACGTATTCAGAAATATCAGGCGCATCATACTAAAACACAGACTCTGAACGCACAATGTATTTGAACGGTAACTGTCAAGACAAAACACACACACACACGAACTGACCGCTAGTCAGAGAGGGGCACTACTAAAACGATCACTCACAGGCGAGTTGGCTGGGGGTAAGGGGTGTATAGGGATAGGGGGGGGGAGGAAGGGGAGGGACGGAGTAAGGAGGGCCAAGGTTGGGGTTGCCCTGGCCCCGCCCCGGAACCAACTCAGCACTACCACACGATGGGTACCGCACTACTAAAACGATCACTCACAGGCGAGTTGGCTGGGGGGAAGGGGAGGTGAAAGTGGGAGGAGGGGAGGAAGGGGAGGGACGGAGTAAGGAGGGCCAAGGTTGGGGTTGCCCTGGCCCCGCCCCGGAACCAACTCAGCACTACCACACGATGGGTACCATAGAAAAGGACTGGCTCTCCCATTTAGCCATGCTCTCTCGGTTCTCTGACTGGCGAGAGGTTCCATCTTGGTCTGGCACCTGAGAAAAGAAGAATAGAGAGGTCACGGCACACACGCGCTCGTTAATTATGCCCGGTGTATGCCGTTAATTTGGCCCCGCAAGGTGGACGGGATTAATGGTCTCTTAGACGAGCGTTGTCTATCGTTGGCGAGAGGTGCGAGAGAGCATGGGAAATGGAGAGAGCGAGGACATCAATCGAAAAAAATTAATGAGCGGTTTGGGAAATTTTTTAGATTGGAAGTGCCATACGGAAGACGTCTACGGTAACGAAATATATTCGAATTCAATTGGAAGCAGAAACTATTCTGAAGATCATAGAGGAATGTTAAAAAGATGGAGTGATAAAATTGTGAAGGCTGATTCTATAAATTTGGATGATACGTACAGAATATTCCCCCCGAAATGTGTAATAATTGCAGCATTCAACAGGCACACCACCTGATACTTGAATAAATAATGTAATGTAATGTAAGCTAAGAGCATCCCATCCCTTGACTCTTTATCTCTGAGTACGAAGATCCCAATCCCCTCCAAAGTCATGCTTCCTCCTGCATGCACTGATGTCAGGATAAAAGTGTAAACTGTAATGTAATAGTGCAATGCTGACTCACAGTTGCACAGTAAGACATGAGCAAGATTAGACACAACAAATACGGTCTCAAAACAGGGATGACTCGGCCTAGACAGGTCACGGAAAATATTATTTGCAGGGTTGAAAACAACGAAACTGAAAGGGAAAAAAACTCGTCAAGATCAATCCTTATTTTGTCTTTAGAAAAAAACCACGTAAAAACGGAGAAACGAACAAAAATACGAATAAGAAATCCTCCTCCAACCCACACTCTACTCCTTTAATGCTGTGGCTAAAATGCGAGCGGCCGCGACCTTTATCCGGGACGCAAGCCGGTTATCACTGTCAGTTCTAATCAGCGGTTAGCTGAGGATCCCCAACATGTTCGCGTCCGGGAAATACACGGAAGCCGGGAAATACGAGCATCCGGAGAGTAGGCACACCCCAAGCTCGCCGAAAATGAGAATATGAGAGGGCCGGCTTTTATCCGGGTCGCAAGCCGGTTATCATACGGCTCGCGTTGCCAATTCTAATCAGCGAATGGGAGGAGCGCCTGGGATATGTTAAAAGGAGGACGTGGATGAACGCATTCTGTGTGTTCACTCTGACCAGCGTGAGACCATGAGGAATGAAGAGACGGGTTCCTCACCCTGACAGTGCTAGGCCGAACGCTGGATGGTGATAACGGCAATTTCTCTGAGAGGTCAGAGAAGTGAGAGAGAGAGAGAGTGGTTATCATTGAGGTGTGGCACGACAATAGCTCAATGGATTGCCCGCATTACACGGACTGAACTCCGAATTTTGCGCATTCTTTGTCGGAAAATGGCTATCTTCTTAAAAATAGGGTTCAGCATCAGATATTTTAAGAAGAAAAGCAAAACAATGAAGGTTGCGGAAGGGTTGAGTTTCACGGCCACTATGAATTCATTGGACAAGGGCAACTGTTAGTACTCGCGAGACGATCAATAAATCAAAGATTGCTTCTTCATGTTCAACTACAACAAGAATCGCATAAAAATATTCCAATTCCAGCTACTCCACTTCCCCCACCCCCTTTGTGAATCGAAATATCGCAGACGCTCGATCTCGAGTGTGTTTCACGACGAATATGAATTATTGTGCTAGCCGCTTTTGACGATCGACGGTCGAAAGGCAATTTCAACCTACCAATTTCTCGCAAAAAGCCGACAATTTTTCACAATGATCCTCCGAAGATATACGCTGGAATGATAAAAATCAGTTGCAGTTTACCGAAAATAGGCCGCCCTGCGGATGCTCCTCTGGGGTCAGAGCAGATCTCTATCAGGAGATAAACGGTCACGATCATAAGAAATCCGTTTTGCTCTATTAGTGAATCTGCATCCCACACTTAGGTTGTGTTTCACAACGATTATGAATTATTGTGTTAGTCGATTTCGACGATCGCAGATCGCATTCTGACACATATCGTGAAACTAAAAATACTATCAGAATGATAAAATCAGCCTTAATTTCGCCTTTCCCGAAAATAGGCCGCCTCGCGTGGAAGCGCCCGTGGGGTCAGAGCAGATCTGTATCAGCAGATAAACGGTCAAGATCAGGAGAAGATCGTCTCTCTCGATTCTCCACACTCTCTCGCCCGCTTGACGGAGCGAGAGAGCAGGGGAAATGGAGAGAGTCAGAGCAAAGCTCTCTTCTCTTAATTTTACCTTATATCTCGCCGGTCAGAGAAGGCGAGAGAGTGTGGGAAATGGAGAGAGTCCAGCTCAAGCTTCACCTCCGATGCCTATCTCCGCTGAGCTGACCGCGATTGACCCTGCGCTCTCTCCATTTGTCACGCCCTCTCGCCCGCTCTACCGTCTCTTCAGCTGCCCTGGTCTCTCGCCGGTTAGAGAAACGAGAGAGTCAAGCACTTCCGGGGATTGTTTGCGAACCGCCTGGAGGGTTATCGCGAACTGAGCGGGGGGCGAGAGAGTGTGGGAAAAGGAGAGAGTCTCCTTCCTTCGTTTCCCTACTCTTGATTAGCACAAACAGACTGTGACTCCAATCTGTCAATCAGTGTGTATGAAAGCGAAACCGAGGATTTCCATCAAGCAGTACGATTGGGGAGGGTGGATATCAGATATCCGATGGGAGTGGTCGAGCTTGCAAAATAACTGTTGCACTGGCCGAAAAAAAAACAAAAAAAAGGAGAATGAAATGGCTTTACGCAGATATCACGCGTGTCGCCTTAGAATCAAATAAAGGTTGGTACATCGAAAATGGTGAAAATGAGTTTAAGTCATTTTTGGGTAGTCCGAAGGGGTCCCCACAGGATAGCGTGGCCCGATTTTGCATATTTTCATTTTCAAAGGCATGAGACGTCGTCAAACTTTTACGGGACCAAAAAAAGCCAACTTTGAGGCTTCATAACTCTTTGGAGAATGATGGTACAGCTTAGCTGTGAAGAGATGAACTGTTCCAAATTTCATGGCCTACAATCCTAGGCCAGTGGCCCATCGATATTTTGATTTACATTTATGCAAATCGTTTAATTTGATTAACTCTTCCCACATATTCGGGCCAAAGGAATTCTCGAGCTCATCGAATAGAGCTCGTCGAGACGAATCGAATGGTTACCAGAACCCCTACTTTGTTTTAGTGAGGGACATGCGAAAAGTGCTTCCGAAGATTTGTTCTTGATTTTTCAAGAATTTTTGCCTAAATTAGAGCTCTTCGCC
>LS486683.1:587420-620085 GCA_900490705.1 Pristionchus arcanus
ATTGTAGGCCATGAAATTTGGAACAGTTCATCTCTTCACAGCTAAGCTGTACCATCATTCTCCAAAGAGTTATGAAGCCTCAAAGTTGGCTTTTTTTGGTCCCGTAAAAGTTTGACGACGTCTCATGCCTTTGAAAATGAAAATATGCAAAATCGGGCCACGCTATCCTGTGGGGACCCCTTTGGACTACCTAAAACCACATTTATATGTATGGGTCAAAATTTGTACCTAACACCCCCTGATTTTATTCGATTCTTAGGCGACACGCGTGATATAACCACCGCGCACGATCTAACCAATATAAATTATTTCATTATAGCAAGAAAATTATCATGATGGTAATAATTTGAGTACAGAACGAAATCACAGGAAAAAGTAAGCCTTCCAGCGAGACGTCTCTAACAAGGCCGAGGCTTCCTCAGATATTGCCAGGCCAATCGATTCCATAGGGAAGGCATCTTTTCTCAAGATGAGAACTGATCGAAAGAAGTCTTCCGGATCATTTGTGGGAGAATTATGATGAAGAGCGGATAGGAGAGCGCTGGCGTTGGGCGCTTCCGAGCCTCTGAAAGGACTGAAACTGAAAGGACTCTCGTTACCGATAAAGGGACTGATTAGGGAGGCAAGGATGGCGAATCCGTCTCCTCATTCCTTACTGAGTAACGAAAGATTGCGGGGAAGATGTTCTTACATCCTGACAACCGTAATCGTGATTGCTCGAAGCTACGGCTGCCAGAGTGAAGAATGCGCCTCTTCATTCCGCGTACACTCTCGTCACTCTGACCTCTCAGGACTGAAGAGACGCATTCTTCACCCTGACAGTCCGACACTAATCTCTAGTGATGTCAATACAATACTAGAAGAAAATACTAATTAATTGGGTAATTGGTATTGGGTTGACCAATAACTTGACTTTTATTCCTCATTTTCCGAGGGAATGAGCGGCAGCAAAGTCAATTAATTGGGTATTGGAATTGGTTGGGCATCCCTACTCTAATCTCTCCAATGCCCTCACCTGACACTGAGCTCTCTCATCAGATCGTCTCTCCCCTCTTCCAACCACATTCTCGCTCTGGTCACTCTTCTATGTTCCTCGTGATTAAATCGGAATATGTGGATATCCAGCCCGCTGTAGCCAATAATACTCGCGTAGCTGCTCTTGCGGGGCAGATCGGATTTGAGGCTCTCTGAAATGCGTTGATGCCTGCCAATGAGATTATCAGAAAAAATGCAAATTTTCTCATTATTTGAACTCCTTGTATGTTTAATACGTAAGAATCGAGAAAATTGGCACATTGACTACTACTCCTACAGCCCGTTCACTTACCAACACTCACTGCCCCATCACCGCTAGGCAGGACGACCACTTGGTAGGAGTAGCTGAATTGTTCACTAATCGGCAGTGATATTGAAATAAACAACCTCTTGAAGCCTTGCTTTCCGAGCGCCGCTCGAACTTCTCGTGCAACTTGGTTCAAATCGCGATTGAGACTGGACCCGAGAGCACTTTTCACCGCGAAAATGCCGGCTTCGGGCCACGATTGGTCCTTAACGAGCTATTTCTGATGAAAAATGGATGTCCGAGATACCTGAATCTGTCGGGCTTTTTCAGCTATTTTCTTGCCGGTAATTGCGAGCGGCTTTGCCGGATTGGCAAACCCGAAGAGGCTGTAGACAAAGTACGAGAATGAGGAAGGTTCGTTCTTGCCGATTATCGTTTCAGCCAGCACCTCAACGGAGTTGTGAAGCACTTTGAACACTTTCAGCAAATTGGAATCCCCAAACCACGGCGTACTAGCATCAAAAGTAAGCTGAATCTTAGTTTCCAAGATGGCGTCCATAACTGTGGATCGGACGAAAGTAAACAATTTGACAGGTTAGTCAATGGGGCAAGCATGCAATCGCCCAGAAAACATCTGTTACATGTGATTTCTAGATTTATTGACATGAATAGTCTGAAAAGGGACAAAAAACATACAAGTCGTAGCAAATCCGTTCGAATCTTGCGCATTTCCACCAACAGACTTGTTTGATTGACTTCGACGGTCTGGTCCAGCCCGCACCTGATGAATAACAAACACCGGATTGCTTCAGATTTCTTCAATATTTACTGCCTGGGCCTGTTGAATGATAGCCAAATTTCACACTTTTGGGTCACTTATGCATCTTCTCGGCCAGTAAACTCCGAGAAGTGACCATCGCGCTATCTTGCATAACAGGACTACTGAAAACGTAAACGCGGTTCTGATTTCACCATTCGGTCTAAAGGATCATGGTTTGAGAATGTAAAAGATATGACAGGATGCTTCAGAGAGACAAACGTAAGAAAAGTCTACAGCAAGGAGGTTGATTGAGGAAGATTCGACTAATGTGTCACATTTTGAAATATAACTAGCGCGTCTCACACCTGTCTCATACCTATTTGCGTATGGTGGATCGTCGTGGTTGATTCCATTGAATATATCACTGACTGCTATATACAATTCCTGATTTGATGGATCATTGACTGAAAAATGATCGTTGAACAAAGGAATCATCATCTTCACATAAAAAAAACTGTCAAATTCTGTCAAACTGTAACAAATTGTCAAACTAAAGAACTGACAAATCCTAGATCCCTGTTCTAATTATTATTGTTTAAACAAAACTGACTTCGATCGATTCGCTCGACAGTCCATTTCACATCATCAGTATGCGCGCGCATGCTGATCATCTTTATTCGATGGACTGATAATATAATAGAAATTAATTATGCTAATTTATTAAAAACTCACTATATGATCCTGTTTCGTATCCTTTTCTCAAGTAATTCAACTCAGATTCTGAAAGATAAATCATAGAGAAACGCGTTTCACGAAAGAGGGTATCGTACCATTCATTCGTGATTCCATTCGTCGAAATGCTTCATTTACTTGCTCAAACTTATTCGATTCCTCGAGTGTAAGTGCTCGACAACGTTTAATTGCACTCCATTCAACTTCCTAAGCAAATTTGTTTAGTTCTTGATCGTTTTCAATTCTATAATCTCACCCCCAAAATCGTGAACGAATCATGGATGGTGTAGTACAAGCTATTCATGTAGGGGTCATGCAAGAAGTTCGGAGCAACGAATACGTCTTTGAGACTTCTTTTGAGCTGTTCAACGACGCGATCATCCTCAGACTTGTTCCGGTTGGGAGATGTGAGAGTTACTATGGGCAGCTGAATTATCACTATTTTTGGCAGTCTGAATTGATTTCAAAACTCACAAAAATATCCTCCTTATTCACATCGAATCGTACGCGAGCTGGATTATCTAAAATGAGTTCAATTTAGGGCTGTCAATCCAGTGAGCGAGGAACGGGGGGAGGGAGGGGGTGAAGAGACGGCTTTGTCGGTCCTAGTCGAAATCTGTTCTGTTATTGCAATTTGTTTGCGAAGTTCTACACACATTTCAGGAAAAAATAAAAATATGGCTTACAGTGCCAATAGAGTACGAAATCATCGGTGAAGAGTTTGCGCAGCTCGACCATCGATTCTTCCACTTCTTCATCGACCTACAACAGGTTAAAGAGAGTCTGTAGCCAAATATTTTTTTCGCTTATTCTCACCAGCGATTTTTGACAAGATAGAGCTCAAAATTCTAAGAATTTTGAAAAAAACCGCATATTTTTGCGATTTTTTTAAAGTCAGTTATGATTTATGGTGTGTTGAGGGTTACTGTCGCTCTCGCATATTAAGATTTTCTGTCTTTTCCTAAATTTTTGTTAAAATTAACTGTTCTGAGTAGAAAATCGGAAACCTGACCTGATTTTGACTGTCAACTGATAAAAAATTACAATTTTCATTAAAAATTACGCAGGTCTTATCGTTTACCAAGTGATATTAGGAAACAACAGACACACCACGTATGCAGGAGCTACAGTACCTTGAAACTTTGAAAAATCATATCTGCTTTCCAAAAAATCGCAAAAAATATGCGTTTTTTTTTCAAAAATCTTAGAAAAGAAAGCTCTTTAATCTGAAAAACACTTCATTTTTGACTGCTGACTCCCTTTAAGAACAGAGTTAGGATGTCGGGATGATGAATCCGTCTCTTCATTCTACGTACTCTCTCGCCTCCCTAACCGGCGAACTAGCACACGAAATGAAGAAACTGGATTCTTCATCCTGACAGCACTAACCAAAAGGCTTTTCCGCCATTTTACAGTCAAGAGACTACGTACTGTGGTAACATAATTAAACAATTAGATAATTAATTAATTAAAAATATAAAAAATAAAAAATAAAAAAATAAAAAAATAAAAATATTTACATCTCCATTCATCCAAGCCCGGAGCTGTCCTCTAATCGGTCGAGCCAGCCTGCTCAATTCTGCACTGTGCACGCCTATCTTCTCCAAACTGTCGAGTACGTCTGGAGCCTCATTAACAGCACGAAATTTTGCGGCCACGTCGTGAATTCTGTCTGTATATGTAAGTTTGAAAGTAAGGTAGTCATAGTTAAGAATTCGTCTCTTCATTCCTTTTCTAGAGGACCAAAGGGATAACGGAAACGAGAGAGAAATGCATAGAAACCCACACTTCTTGGCGAATGCAGATATGATAATCAGCATCGATAAGAATATTCCTGCCGGCCGCATTCTGATATGAAATATTCTTGAATGTTCTTCAAATTAAAATGATAGCCGTAAAAATTAGAAGTGAAATATTGAGACAATCAGATAATCCGAGCATCCCAAGAGGGCGGAGGCGATGGAAGAATTGTTTACAGGAGACTGAAAAGCGTATACAGTCAGCACTGTGGTCAAGTCCATTGTTTAGATGGAAGCTGGCGAGCGTGAAAAGGCTGATATTCCTCGTGAGCAATAAGTAAACATTAGGGATGTCCAACCAATTCCAATACCCAATTAATTGATATTGTCTCCCAGTACCTATTGGGTATTGAATTGTCATCACTAGTAAACATACATTGAAGGTGTATTGGAAAAGCGAAACTGAAAAGAATGCTTCGGATGTGTTTCATAGACGACATGAGAGCAGATTGTAATGGCCGAGAATGATTGCAATTCAGTGAATAATTCAAAACACAATCGATTTTTCTGGAAGCTTTATGAAAGCGTTTCCATTTTTTTCTGTGATGTGAGTGTGTCACTGGATTTTACTTTCAAATACTTTTATTCATGCTCTTCTGAGCGAGATAAATGCGAATGTTACGAGAAAATGCAAGTTAGTATGAGACACAAGAGCGAAACACGTAGTACAGCGGGTGAGGTGATCTTTGATCTCTAACACTGGGATACTAAGCTTCGAACTAAAATATTAGCGAAATCCTGAATCTATCTGCTAACGTTATTATCGATAGGGTGAGGTAGCTACTTATTAGGATTAGCAGACCACGATACTATTTGGTCAATATTTCTCAAAAAAATATAGCGAAAAGAAGAAGGAAAATAGTACGATATTTACATTACAATATCGGAGAAAAAAATGGGATACGATAAGTGTGTCGAGATACGGTAATCACACCACAATAGATCGGGATTACGGTACTCACACCACAATGGGCATGAATGGGAACACATTGAGTGCCTCCTTCCTCTCGCTGCCCGCCTTGACGATACCCGTGAGCAGAGCGAGCCCGCCCGCCCAACCCTGCAAAGGAGTAACTGATCTTTGATCTCTACATCACGTACTTGAGTACGGCAGGTCTGCGATAGATCGAACACGGAATAGAAAAGACTGGCAGAAAAACTACTTATTACTTTGGTTCAAATATGCACGGCAAATAAGTTGCAGTACCAAAGGTGAATAAGGCACCGAAAAAGTGCTACCATTCAGGAAATATTGTAGGAATAAATTACCGAACCTCGAACAGGGACTCCGGGCTGTCGGGCGTGCGCTGCGCCCGCTGCACGTCTCTGTCCATCTGGAAGAGGTAATGGGATTATCGAAATATTGATTTAGATGTCTTTTAAAATGTGAAAAGTAAGGCTCTGGTATAGGTCATCGGTCAGACGGAATGTCTTCACCATGTCTTCACTATGTAAACTCTACTCAAAAGCTTCATCAAAATTTGAATAGTTCGCATCGATTTCACACGAACGGCGTAGGGTTGGTAGGAAAGTAAAAGGTAAATTATTGTGTCTGACCATCATGAGCGCGAAGCACTTGGCGCGTCGCAGCCATCGCTCGTCGCCGGAAGCGCTGCAATCAATGATGATTTTCAGCAAGTATCCTCTCGAATCTTAGGATGAACAGCTTCCCACCCCTCCCATCCGCAAGCAACAGTGTTCCTGCGCCAGTGAAAAATTTCCTAGAGTTCAGATTCCAATGCAACAGTCGCGAAATTGGGATATTCTAAGCACTGAAATGGAATCGGATGAGCTTAAGCGCGCCAACAAATACACTTGGGAATCCTCACAACAATTTCTTGCTGTCATTGTGTTTGTAAAAATACCAAAACATTTACTTCATTGTGATAGTTCACTTGAAGAAATTGTTTCCGGAATTCATCCAATAAGAAATCAACAAACTGTTCTAGTTTTTGAGGCTTGAAGAATAATGCAATTCTAATCCGGTCAAACCTCAGGAACTTATTTCAAATAGTTGCCAAGTAGATTTCTCTTATTGGAAAGTATTGGAAAGGTTTCTTATGTGAATTCAAATAATGACAGTTGGAATCCCGGAATTGATTTCAATATCTATGAGAACCTATTGCTTACCCGTACAGCTGCACCATCGCCAGCCCGTTGCCGCCCACGCCGTGGCACAGGCCCGGACCTGCAAGTGATCTTTGATCTTTGGTCTCAGATGGACTTTTATCTTCAGTATCTAACTCTGGTTTCTGATTCCAAATGAGTTTCAGCGCACCCACAATTACAGTTGTCATCAGTCTCTTGATGAACCCCCGCTTAAAAAATACCCAAAAAAATCTGATCTTTGTTCTCAGATGGACTTTGATCTTTGCTGGTATCAGATTTATAGTTGATCTTTAGTATCGGATCACTCATGCTTGGTATCTGAACTTTGATCTCAGAAGGACTTTGATCTTTGCGATTTCATTAGATTGATCTTTGATCTCTCTCGCTCACCCTTCTTGAGCACTCCCTCGAGCCAGATCAGCTCGCCAGCTCGCTCCGCTGCCTGCAACGTTATCCATTGACTACCGTACTCAATAATGATTGTAAACGATTACGGTAGGGATCGTATCCCTCGCTTATCGTGAACTGACCACCTAATGCTGTGGAAAAAGTCAAATGAGGGAAAATCGTGTTCAAAACTTCCTCCTGCCGCCATTTCGTTTGTAGTTGAGGTAGGACCTTGATTTTTGGACTCACAGGGGTGTAAAACTATTATAGAACAACCCCATTTCGGCAGAACACGATTGGGAAGAATTTTCCTCCTTTGACTTTTTCCACAGCATAAGACTCACCGCCAGATACGCCGCATCGCCGAGCACTCGATAAGCCGTGATCAGGAAGCCGACCATGCCCGTGGCGCCGTGGCACCTGCAGAGAGAGAGATGTTCTAACTCTCTAATATCGCTATTCTCTCTTATTTTGATGACTGATTAGAGATAAGATTAAATGGAGATAAAGTTGCTCCAACAGCAGGTTGGAGAGTTACATAGTAGGGTTGGAAGAATTAGAACTAATTGGTGAATTCGCAGTGCATGAATGATTTAGATTTCTGTTTGCAAACCGACTCAGTCAGTCATATCGAAATCTGATCGCAACTTGACTATATGGCATGCCTGTGAAACACAACCAAATTTTGCTGGCAATTTTCGAAAGATGGGGGAAAACCATAAAACACTGCGTTCTGAGAGGGAGGAGCGAGAAAAAGAGAGGGCAGAGAAAGAGAGGGTTTTGCATTGGACGCCGCGAGCGCTCTCGGGGATGGCTCAGTAGGTAGTGTGTCTGCTTGCAAATCATCAATGCGTTGGTTCGATTCCCACTGTCTGCATTCTTTTTGCAATATTTTTTCATTTCACAGCTACTGTCGTTAGAAACATTAATGGATAAATTGAGGTTGTTTGATAAATCATACAAGTTATATCGGAATATTTATTGTACAGATGGTCATATCAACAACGTCCCTTCTAATCACATCAAAAACGCAAATAAAAGATTCACAAGTATCTATTTAGTGTATTCTATAGCTATTCGTTCTATAATCACAGGATTTCAGTGAACTTAATCAATCATATGGCACATGGTGATAAATCAACAACTTCAACGGGACACTGAACATGCAATAAAACATAGTTGAAAAATCGTGATATGAAACGCAAATAAAACTATCGAACAATTGGAGAGGTAATGAACACGAAATGGTGAAAAGAGAGGAGGATAAACCGACAGTCGACAGTATTAATAAGAGATCAAAGATCAAACTACAATGTCTCAGTCATAAAGAGTGCGTAACCTATTAACTTCTCTTCGCATGCACCAAATCGGTCGAAGAGACTTCGATGATCTACCAGAGACAGCGAGAAGTTGAGCACGTAGAAGATCTCGATCAATCGAGAACGCCTCGGAAACGTCCTTGAACGTGCTGAAATTAATGATATTAATATTAAAGTTACATGAAATGTTTATACAGTTTCATTATCTGTTGGAGTGCGAAAGACATTACGGTCATTTAAAATAGTTCGAAAGCTGAGAAGATTCAACACATTTTTAAAGTGATCGAGATACTAAGAATGTCATTTTCAATGAACGAACCAGGACGGAAACATTCTGCACACTCTCATAGTCCATCGCTCCAATGAGTGATCATCCATTGATCAGCGCGGTCCTGCTTGTCGTATTGCCGATTTCCCATCGGAGAAAGAAATTGGAGCTGTCGGACATTCTGAACATAATATGACATCATCTGATTTGGCATGAGATCTTTCGTATTGACACACTATTTGACACAAAATTACAATGGGAATTGTGAAATAGCGAACCTGTATATTGGTTTATCTGGCTCCCGTGGTTCATATGACGCGGGAAAAAGAAGTCAGCTGGGATACAGTCTGCAAATGAATTGTTAAATTGAATTTTATATTTCTATTCGATACGTTGAAACAGTGTGGTTATCACGGGTTTCCTGTAAAAGTGTAGCAATGCCATCCACTAGGAAATAACATTGAACATAAATAACATTGGTGTTAATCGGGAATATCTATTACAACTAGGGGAATTTCGACTTTTTCGGACGATAAAATCGAGCGAAATACTCTGGTTTCTTGTGATCAGTTGCTATTCAGTTGGTGACCCGCTTTTTAAAAAAAATGAAAGGGGATGAGGAGTACCTGTGTTGCCCTCATTTATATTCTTGTTAGTGAAAGGGAGGGCACGAAGTTTAACTAGTCTTCCTTCCTCTGAGACGAATCCACGACGATGAGCATTAGAGAGTTCACCGTTAGAGATGCGGAACACTTCAATGGAGAAAAACCGTACATTATTTATATATATATATATCGATACCCTCGATATATCTCTTCTGAATGAGCTCCTTATTCTTCGCCAGAGCAGCCTCCACATCTTCATCTGTTTTCAGTCCAACGAACGCGTCTCCCGAAGGTCTACCTTCTTGATTCAGTACGAGACTGACACAAGTCACGGCACATCCTAAAACCGTTTTTAATGTGATTTGTACCAAAGAAAAACAACGTACCGCTGAGAAATTGGATGATATCGTGCTCCTTTGAGCTGAAAGGCAAACCACGAAGACGAACGTATCTCGGCCGATCCGACATATTTCCTATAATTTCAATTATGAGAAATTAAAGGAATTGAACAGGCTAATTTCCTCACTAACCAATTCTATTCTCCTTTATCGAATGATTTCTTCCCTGCACATTCCGTGGTCGATCTCTCTGCCTTATTATCGATTTCCCACCAAAGGAAGTATGAATACTCGGCCTTTCTGAAAACATGATTTTATTGTTGACACCATCAGTTTTTTGTAGCTTCTCACCTCCAGTCCTGGAAACGTATCTCCGTCTTTTCGTCGTTGCACTGCTAAGCGACTTTCCCGAATCGAAGTCGCTATCCATCTGGAATGTGCAATCAATCCTAGTCTTGTATATTTTTCACGATTGATCAATTAGGTTGAATAAAATAATTGAAGAAGATATACATCGTGGACAGTACATGTTCACTAATTATTTAATACTTTCCTCTCTCATAGTCTTCACGTGACTTTTTTTACGACGTATTTACAGGATAAAAACGAAACCTCGTTAAGAAGTCTGTTCTGCTCCCGCACATCATTACCGATAGAGATTGAGATCTAAAAGGAAATCATATTTATTGGAAGATATTAGTATTTCTACAAAGTTTTACGAAGAAAAATTGATTCACATATTATAAAATTAGAGGTAAAGAGAGAATAGTCACATTTTTGAGAGCGGAGACTTTGTTCGCGAGGTCGCCGACCATGTTGTCATCGTGCCGCTCCAAAACATCTTGTGTGCCCTCTTGAGGAAGAGCAACTGCAAATGACAGACGTTATTTATCTCGAAGTCGTATTTTTGACTTCTCACCAAAGAATAAACCAAAGAATAAATTATCGAGCATTCTGAGAATTGTGAATAAATAAAAGGATGTGCTATTTAAGATGCTATTTAGCGTTTAGAATAAATTATCAAATATTGTATATACCTGGCGCTCCTTCGGGGGCTGCGGCATTCTCACTTCCTTCGATTTCTCTCCTCCACTCTTCTTCTTCATCGCTCCAAATGAGCATATCATCTAAAACATACATAATTCAATATTCAATTTTTACTTATTATTAAATAAAACAGACAATAATTATAGCGTGTTTTTGCAAAAAATAATAGCAATTAGCTCGAGATAGAAGACAAGATTCCTCAACAGTTCGAAACAAGAGGTCACCATCGGAGTGGCAGAATTTGAATTTTTCCCCAGTCTCTTTGTCTTTCTTATGCGAATGTTCAATACCGTCTTCTCTGATCCTACCGATCGTACGGTAAGTGCGCAAGAAAGAAGGTGAATGATCTCTTAAGAGATGAAATTTCACACTGGCTTTGAAAGGGAATATGACGGAATATAAAGAACAGAAGTGCGCCAGCTTGTTATCATACTCGTCCATCTCAGAATCGGCATAAAATCGCGCTTCAAAGAATCTATCTAGATCACGAAAAGCAGTTAGTGCGTCAACCTCAATGCCCCCTCCCACTATCTCGCCTATCTCTTCCAGATTATGGTAGATTTTTTCAATGAGAGGCCCATTCAACCGAGAAGCAGCATGGATGTTATTGTGCACGGAGCACTTATGGCGCAAGAACATTCTGAAATTGTTCGTCCATCTAGTGAGCCACACACTGGAAATAATGCCCAATTCCTGTTCGGCATCTCAATGCAATCTAGTCATCCTTCTCAGTTCAGTCGCTCGCTGTATCCTACTTCTCCTCACTCTCCCAAGGATAACTTCCTTCGACATATTCGCTCGCTTAATAACATCATTCTCACAATCATCACAGAAAAAGTCTCCGGCTCTGCTTCGCTCCAAATCTAGTGGTGTGACAATGCCATGGCAGGGAGGATGGAAGGAACGGGAGCATGCTGTGCAAGTTAATACTGAGCGCTTGCCATCTCTCCACTCAATCAACTTCAGCCCCTCTCCCAAACAATCTTTGCCACTAGCGCAATGAGCTTCATTCACTACAACCATTGCCTTCTTTCTCCTCAGATTATGATAGTGCACTGCGGCTACCATTCTTCCTCTACTGAGGATGAGAGACTTCATTACCGCTAAATCTGAAAGCTCCAATCTTTCTACATCCATAGCCTCAGACGCGCGTTTAACCCTCTCCCTCGCAGAATGCAGTGCCTTCTCTCCATCAGTGAGAGAGCTAAATTGCACTGAACTTCCCGCCGAAGCCAACGCCTTATTCAAATAAGCTAACTCAATCGCAAAAACAAGATCAGTAGTCAGAACTAGTCTAATATGGAGAATCGGAATTGCGACTTGTGTAAGTGGAACTGTGATCAGAGGGCGATGCCGAATCGATCGGGATTCGACGAACAGCCTATCTCGCTCTCTGTCAGTTGCTACACGGCTTGCGGCCTTACGATACAGTTTGGCACGCTTGATATTGTCCCTGAGAGTGCGCTTAATGAATTCTCCATCGCCATCTCGGGCGGAAGCGAGCAATAATGGATCGGTACTGGTTGTATATTGGCAGAGATAGCAAGGAAAAGTAGAAGAAGCGCCGCCATGGCCATACAGCATGCTCAGAGCCTTTATGTCGGCCGTGACAAACCATCGAACTAACGCGAGATTACCACTTCTATCAACGAATCGACAAGACATAAGCTTATTGAGTGCCTTTCCCATTGCGCGTAGAGTACTTTCGTGACTCTCATCACCATTATGATATATATAGGGATAAAGGCTGAAGGGACTATTGGGCTTGAGGGTATCACCGCGGCCTATCTTCACTTTCGTGGACCCACCGCCTCTATCCACAGTGAGTATCATCCAACATTCATTTTCATAATTGAACGGTGCATGTTCGTATACGGGTGAGTCCTCATTACCGCGCATGATATAACACGCGAATCACGAGAAAGCGGAGCTGCCCATGAACAACTTGCAAAAAGTTCAACCGATTTCGACCATTATATAATGCGAGAGCCCACTAGGGACCAGGATTCGAAAAATATAGGACATTTGTCCCAAAGCCGGCAATTAGGAACTTTCCGGTCCTCAGCCCGGCTATATCACATCTCAGCTCTCCGATGAGCTAGAGACCTCCGGTTTGGCTTAAAAAATGCGGAAAAATATTTCAAAAAACTTTTATATTTTGACCGAAGACGAAGGACAAAAAACAACAATGGTAAAAAATAAAATACGACTTTTTTGAGTTTAAAAGAATTCTGACCCTATCTAGTATGCGAAACGCAGGGAATTTTATTGCAGAATATGAAAGAGTTAGTCCACCCCCACAATATAAAAAATTAAAAAGTGGAACTTTAGGGTGTACACGACCTTCATTTTTGAGCTCGAAAGTGGTGAATCGCACGCATAAGTGACGTTTTCTGGCTCTATGTTCTTGTTGGTTGCGAAATCCTAGGGTAATATCACTCAAATAACATCAATGCGCTATATTATGAATATTTATCGCCATTGGAATCAATTCCACCACCATCATTTTTTTGGACCATGACCCGGGGTTCATGCCTCAGAAGTGACCCCGGACCATGAACCCGGGTTCAAGTTGCTGCTCTAACAAGGAACATTTCGGGCAACTTTCCCTTACAACGCGCACATTAATACTATTATTAGCTCTATACATCACACTGATTGCTTTAATCACGCCTCGCCGGCAGAATAAGCACTTCTTGCGATAATTATAGAGGTATTTTCAAAATAGTACCTGTCAAGATGCGCATTTGAAGATGCCCTTCAGGTCCTTGTCACGATCTAGACGCCGTCGAGCCTGAGAAAAAGAAGATAATTAACAATGTCTTAGTAATCGTTAGTTGAACAAATTTTAAGAAACGTAATGAAAAGAAAAAGAAAATGTCTATGGAAGTAAATATGAGTTATGCACGTTTAAAATACGCCCAATAGTCTAAACAGATATGGCTAATTATTTGCAATCGCTTTTCGAACTATTTTAACGCAAAAAACAAATGAAACAAACACAATACATGAAACAAGTGCGAAAAAACAAAAAAATCACGCATGTCCGGAAAAAGTCCAGTTGGCACCGTGCCAGATAGGTGACCTAGCGCAAGGCTCCCGTGCGGAAAATGAGACTGGGCGAGTTCAGAACGCAGTGAACAGGGAAACAAGTAATTCACGGCAGCTGCTCGCCGGCTTTAAAGTACAAAAGAATGACAGTCTCAGGCAAGAGTTCCTTCAATTCAGGCGCATTGATAATCGCCTTGTGATCGGCATTCGTGTATTCCCGCGACAGAAGTTGATCCTAAAACACTATCTTTTCAATCAGATTTCAATCAGCAACTATTTTATTTAATTGTAAGGCAACCAAAATCTAAGATAAAAATTATTTCATTAATGAGGAAAAAAACTATAGAACGATTGAACCTTAAGGAAGGAATGATTGTATTTCTCCGAAAGTAGAAGTGCCTGCACAGCGGTAAGGCACGTAGTAAAAGATGAGGAGAGGAGGTATGTGACAACTTTATCCTCGACAATCTGAAAGATTTTTTTGTTTTCATTGAAAATACACAAACCTTGAGTTCGAATCTATCCGCGAGCTCCAGAACTCTATGCACGTTCTTATCTGGAACATTTTTTTTAAAACTCAACATTACTTGTATCTATTGAATCTTTAGAATTACCGTCAAGCTGCGGTTCATCGAATCCATGAATCAATTTGATGATGTAGCAGAACTCCTAAAACCATTTTGAATATTCTTTAAACAATTACATTAATGGTGCATGCATTAAAGAACATTTTCATCTTTTGATGGAGGATATTTGGTGTATTTTCGTTTCTATGTTGAATTGAATTCAAATAAAGTATTTACTCAACTCGTATTCAATATCACCAATCGGAATCTCGTCCAAATGTTTCTCCTTGAAATCAGCATTGAAAAGTCTTTCGAAGAAAGGAGATTGCAAGGAGAGTGCCTTGAATATTCTTCGTTAAATGTCTAATTGAAATACATAATGCATATGGAAGCGGTAATTTTTTGAGGGGCACGTGGCTGCAAACATTTCTTCTATGGGGATGCTTGCGGACGTTTGCATAATACGAAACATCATTCAAGAGAATCGAACCTGTTTGTTAACGTAAACCTTCTTCTTATCTTCTCCAATCACGAGAATTCCATCACGCTGTTCGATATGATCAGGCGAGGAATAACGTCTCCAGCTGAAATTGGGCGATGATAATTGCAAACATTTATATTCTCCCCACTCTCTGACCTCTCTCCATCATCCGTAGTTGTAACCTCCACGGTCACAGTAGTTTGTGCAGTATACTTGTAAGATTCGACGAGGTACTTCTGGCTATTCTTGTCCCAGCTATTGAACGTTGACATTTTATGAATATTCTGATTTTGAAAAATATATTTAATATTTTACATTGAAAATTATCTGTGCACTATTTTTTTACTGAAAAAAATACTCAGAAGAATTTAATCGAAAACACAAATTGTGACTAGTTAAAAATTGCTTTTGATCTGATGTATCGTAATAATAATAATAATAATAATTTATCTACGCCAAATAAAAAATAATAATTAAAAGTTTCTCACGGAATAGCGCATATTCTTGATATTCGCAGTGCATTGCCACAGTGCTGATTCTCTTGATTTATCACAGACCAAATAAAGCGAGCGATTTCCGCCGGTTCCCGATTGAAGCAGAAGACGCCTAAAGCATAAGACTAATATAGGGACCGCAGCGTGTCGTTTCAAAAAATTATTGTGAACATTTCTTTGTTTCTAATCGATGGGTCTATAGCCTCCTTTTATTATATTAAATGTAAAAATGATGGAAAACATAACTCTGAAATGCTCCACTTGGTTAAAGTTGATAGTGGAATTTTTAGTGGAGTTAGAGCACATCTTAGGTCAGACTTATGATTTCTATATTAAAACTCGATCCTATCAACTTATTTTTAAATGTTGATAGCTTTTCTGTATTCACCACTTATTAGGGCTGCATGAACTATTGAATCTATATGGTTATGATTTTTTACTATTGGGCTTGAGGGTATCACCGCGGCCTATCTTCACTTTCGTGGACCCACCGCCTCTATCCACAGTGAGTATCATCCAACATTCATTTTCATAATTGAACGGTGCATGTTCGTATACGGGTGAGTCCTCATTACCGCGCATGATATAACACGCGAATCACGAGAAAGCGGAGCTGCCCATGAACAACTTGCAAAAAGTTCAACCGATTTCGACCATTATATAATGCGAGAGCCCACTAGGGACCAGGATTCGAAAAATATAGGACATTTGTCCCAAAGCCGGCAATTAGGAACTTTCCGGTCCTCAGCCCGGCTATATCACATCTCAGCTCTCCGATGAGCTAGAGACCTCCGGTTTGGCTTAAAAAATGCGGAAAAATATTTCAAAAAACTTTTATATTTTGACCGAAGACGAAGGACAAAAAACAACAATGGTAAAAAATAAAATACGACTTTTTTGAGTTTAAAAGAATTCTGACCCTATCTAGTATGCGAAACGCAGGGAATTTTATTGCAGAATATGAAAGAGTTAGTCCACCCCCACAATATAAAAAATTAAAAAGTGGAACTTTAGGGTGTACACGACCTTCATTTTTGAGCTCGAAAGTGGTGAATCGCACGCATAAGTGACGTTTTCTGGCTCTATGTTCTTGTTGGTTGCGAAATCCTAGGGTAATATCACTCAAATAACATCAATGCGCTATATTATGAATATTTATCGCCATTGGAATCTAATCCACCACCATCATTTTTTTGGACCATGACCCGGGGTTCATGCCTCAGAAGTGACCCCGGACCATGTACCCGGGCTCATGGTCCAAAAGTGACATGAAAAGTCATGTTCGAGAAACTTCAATTGCTATACGCCGATGTGTTGCATAGTCCCCAAAAAAAATTTCACCACCGAAAATACCGTAATTCGATTATCGAAAATTGATTTATTAAAATAAATATCTAATTCTTCTTTTAAAAAATCAGTTCTCGATTTCACAGCTTCGGATTACGGTATTTTCGGTGGTGAAAATTTTCATGGAGACTAGGCAACATATCGGCATATAGCAATTAAAGTTTCTCGAACATGACTTTTCATGTCACTTTTGGACCATGACCCCGGGTTCATGGTCATGGGCCACTTCTGAGGCATGAACCCCGGGTCATGGTCCAAAAAAATGATGGTGGTGGAATTGATTCCTATGGCGATAAATATTCATAATATAGCGCATTAATGTTATTTGAGTGATATTACCCTAGGATTTCGCAACCAACAAGAACATAGAGCCAGAAAACGTCACTTATGCGTGCGATTCACCACTTTCGAGCTCAAAAATGAAGGTCGTGTACACCATAAAGTTCCACTTTTTAATTTTTTATATTGTGGGGGTGGACTAACTCTTTCATATTCTGCAATAAAATTCCCTGCGTTTCGCATACTAGATAGGGTCAGAATTCTTTTAAACTCAAAAAAGTCGTATTTTATTTTTTACCATTGTTGTTTTTTGTCCTTCGTCTTCGGTCAAAATATAAAAGTTTTTTGAAATATTTTTCCGCATTTTTTAAGCCAAACCGGAGGTCTCTAGCTCATCGGAGAGCTGAGATATGATATAGCCGGGCTGAGGACCGGAAAGTTCCTAATTGCCGGCTTTGGGACAAATGTCCTATATTTTTCGAATCCTGGTCCCTAGTGGGCTCTCGCATTATATTATGGTCGAAATCGGTTGAACTTTTTGCAAGTTGTTCCGGAGGGGGCAAATATTGCTACAGTTTCTCGCGATACACGTGATAAGCAATTAGGTCGCTCGGGCTTGGGGCAGATACTACCGGAAGGCGTTCGAACGGAGTAGTTGAGCTTACTCTTAGCATTTCATAGCGAAGGGAATACAGTTCCCTGATCTCTGCACGCAAAGTACTGTCGTGATTCCACATGGAAGTTTTAGAAGGGAGGAGACTACCAGAGCTATTCATTACATTTACAATCGCCTGAATATCGCGCCATGATTGCCCGCTCATCTTAAATAGCTTGAACACTTCCTGGAGGGGAACCACTGGGAAAATAGACCTTCCTGAGAGCTCTATGCATACAGCATTGAAAACATTAACCAGCTCAGAGTGATTAATGGGTCCCTGCGTATCTCCCTGCATAAGATAGCGCAAGTACTGAACTGCTGAAGACACTCGTTCAGACATTTGCGGTCTAGAGCACTTAGCAAAACTACCAGGGAATATGGGCGCACCACCAATATTTTTCCAATTAGCAAATGCATTTGCCATGCTCACGGGAGGGGAGTTTATTAGCCTCTTTCGACTAACATAAGAATGCTCATCGATGCTAGGAGCAGAGGGTACAGGAGCGACTTTAGGCTTAGGCACCCGCTTCTTTGCCAATTGAGCTTGATAAGTCTCGAGTAGTTCCCTCATTGTCTCTATTTCGTCCTCCTTCTCAGCAAGTTGCTGCTCTAACAAGGAACATTTCGGGCAACTTTCCCTTACAACGCGCACATTAATACTATTATTAGCTCTATACATCACACTGATTGCTTTAATCACGCCTCGCCGGCAGAATAAGCACTTCTTGCGATAATTATAGAGGTATTTTCAAAATAGTACCTGTCAAGATGCGCATTTGAAGATGCCCTTCAGGTCCTTGTCACGATCTAGACGCCGTCGAGCCTGAGAAAAAGAAGATAATTAACAATGTCTTAGTAATCGTTAGTTGAACAAATTTTAAGAAACGTAATGAAAAGAAAAAGAAAATGTCTATGGAAGTAAATATGAGTTATGCACGTTTAAAATACGCCCAATAGTCTAAACAGATATGGCTAATTATTTGCAATCGCTTTTCGAACTATTTTAACGCAAAAAACAAATGAAACAAACACAATACATGAAACAAGTGCGAAAAAACAAAAAAATCACGCATGTCCGGAAAAAGTCCAGTTGGCACCGTGCCAGATAGGTGACCTAGCGCAAGGCTCCCGTGCGGAAAATGAGACTGGGCGAGTTCAGAACGCAGTGTAAAACACACCAGTGCACCAGTCGCTTCTCCCTGCCGCTCGCCGCCAGCCTGGCCGACGATTCCCAGTGGCCCGGGCAGTCGCGCTCCTCGATACTGTAGAGATTGCTGATTACGGTAGGCGGTTGAAATATCGAATACTGTTGTACCCTCGCCCACAATCGGCCTGGATAGCAGAAGCTACAGTATGGAAACTACTGTGTTCTGATTGTGATTGGAGAAAGTAACACACGTCGAGGGTGAAATATAATGATAACGATAACGGAAGGACTGTCGGAATGAATGGTGTTGTACGGTAACGAGGAGACACCAGATTACGGTATTACCGTACCTCCTCAACCACTCGGCCGTCCTCCGGACCTCCGCCCTCTCCTCCTCCCTCAGCACCGACCAGTGCAGCAGCAGTGCCTGCAGCACGCCCGCGCAGCCGTGCGCCGCACCCAGATAGTCTGGAAAGAGTACGGTATTTACGGGATACGGTAGACAAAATTCCCAGGTGGTTCGAAAGGGATAGCGAATGTTTGGGCTACGGTAGTATGCTTAAGGAGCTCTAAATTGTGCCTTATCGACCGAGCATTATTTTTCAAATTTGTAATAATATCTTGTTTTTGATGTAGATTTTGATGTAGCGAAAAAAATTGGTAGGACATGGTAGGGCACGAATTGGCCTTGGAAAATCACTATACAGATTGAGATACGATAGCCCTGGCAGGTGCACTATTGCGGCGTCAACTCACTCGTCTTGTGCCAGCACCACATCAGCGGCGGGCCGGCCGGTCCGCCGCCCACGCACGCGCCATCGCCCCGAGCGCACTTCCTGAATGAAGAAGGTACGGTAAGAGTACGGTAATCGATAATTACTACTGTATTAATACGTTATCTATTGACACTGGCGCACTTCCTGAAGAGTAAAGGATACGGTAAGAGTACGGTAGCCGTAAAGTTCTACCGTATTACTAGTGCATCTGTTGGTATTCGCAAAATTTCTGTCGAGTCGAGGATACGGTAAGTTGAGGTTCGGTAGTCGATAATTACTACCGTATTAGTACGGTATCTATTGACACTTGCGCACTTCCTGAAGAGTAAAGGATACGGTAAGAGTACGGTAGTCGATAATGCTCCTAATGGCTGCCTACACCATTGATTGATTTTACCAGATGCATCGATTATGTTTAGACAGGATACGGTAGAGTCAAAGACTACGATGCTCACCTGAAACTGTATAATAGTACGGTATCAAAAATGTACCTGCCATTAGCGAGCAACTTCTCGATGAGACGACGGGCCGATGCCTCGCTGAGCACAGAGTGGCCAGTTATCGATCTGAAATTGGGTGAGGGTACGGTAGGTAATATCTTTGGTAGCTTGCTTGGGCTAACAAAGGCGCTGACAAACAATTAGAATCTTTTTTTCTTTTAATCTAAAGCATCGGATCCATATCAAAATGAAAAATGTTGCTTCCTAGCAGTAGTCGAGGTGAAACATATCGGCATGATTCTCACGGAAAGTTTTGATTGGATCAACCGATTCAGATGCGTTTCAAGGCCGATATGAGGAGGCAATGAGATCGCTGCTAGCAATGTCAAGTTCATTCTGTTTGCAAAATAATGATATCCAACGTTTGATACCATCGGTGCGTTACACCACGTGCGTGCACCCTAGGTCTAGATTTTATAAACGTCGCTCACTCTGCGTGTTTGGCGGCCATGAGTGCGCCCGCCCGCCCGTACAGGATCTCATCGGCCACTCGCTCGTCGAGAAGATCGTCCAGGTAGTAGTCGAGGAAGCTGGAAGGAGCACGGTAGGGCACTGAACCTACTCTGAAGTCCCGCAGCATCGCTTCTTGTCAGATGAATAGTGACAGTACTCTATTCTATCGTATTCTGGGATGCTGTAACCTACCGCAGTCGCAATACCGCATGTATCCTCTCATACCTCACCGGTTCGCTAGTATATTTGTCGTGGACATGCATCTACAGTCCAGGGGCTGCGGTAGGTCGCCAAACGCACCCTCGGTCACTCTGCACTCCGGCAGCACCATTCTTCAGATGACTATAGGATAACAGAAGACATTCCTGATACCTAATCTGTGGATACAATAGCCTACCCTGCCCAAAGGGGAGTGGGGTAGGCTAGTAGTACTCACCCTCTCACACTCTGCACTCCGGCAGCCGGGTCGCTGTCCAGATGCAGACTCGCCACGACGTCGCCCAGTCCGCCGCACAAATACACCTCGATTTGGATATTGTAACTTCCGTAATCACGGTGTTGTGGGGGTACTGCATTATATGATTTCGGATGATACTATGGCTGTGGTAACAGAAATGTATAGTAGTGTTGTAGTCAGATGAGTACTGTCAAGTAGAGCTCGAAATACGGGTAATCGTCTCTTCATTCTTCACACTCTCTCACCGGTCAGAGATGCGAGAGAGTGTGCGAAATGAAGAGACGATTACCCGTATTTCGAACTGTATTGTCAAGTGAGTAGATACGGTAGCTTACTTACCGGCTGTCGGACGCGCGTCGGGATGAGGTTACGGTACTTGCGGACGATCGCCGCGCCTCTGCAATCGATGAGTGAGTATATTTTAGATTAGGTACGGTATACGTGAGCTCTAGCGATCGAGAACTGGAGCAAGGAGTACGGTAGGTAGCGTGATCACTGGCCACGGTAATCTTAAGGCTGGTCTGCCTCTCTCAATTTTGTCGCGAGCATTGAGAAATGAGAGGGTCAGGTGATTGTTCGGTAATCGATAACTAACTATATTTCGCGCGCTCACCGCCAGTAATAAGCACCCCACCCGTGTCCTGCTCAGGAACCCTGCCACGGCTATTGTCTACTATTAGACAGGGCACTGATCGTTAACTGACTATATTTCGCACGCTCACCTCTCCTCCGACAGTAGCCCGACTCCCACAGCCTGCATCAGCGCCGCTGCGATGCCCGACGGACCCTGGAATGCGGTAGCTACAGTACTTCGCGGATCAAAGAAAATTAGACACGCACACAGCCTGTCCTAACATTCTGCAGTGACTCTTCGCAGCTGATCTACTCTAACACTTTCCCCTACGATTACAAAGTCACTGTGGTACGGTATGCTGATGTTTCTTAGTTCTTGATTGACTTCTTTCGTTAGTGAAATGTTGATGATAACCTACCGTATACGGGCCGGCCCTCACGGTAATTTGATGCCCACCATCTAATCCCATCCATTATCTACTATCTAACACATATATCGTACCCCTACCATAAAGTATCCCATGCCTACCGTATACGGGCCGGCCCTCACGGTATTTTGATGCCCACCATCTAATCCCATCCATTATCTACTATCTAATACAGATATCGTATCCCTACCATACAGTATTCCCGACCTACCGTATACGGGCCGGCCTCTCTCGTCTCCTGATGGTCGGCGATGTTCCGATCGATCTGCGTGTCGATGGCGGCCGCCGAGTCGGCCAGCCAGTTGGCGGTCACCTGGAAGGAAATTGAAGCTATTTGAAGGATCAAAGATCATATCAAAGGTGATGCGCGTATGGCAATTGGAAATGCACTTGAGCATGTATACACGGTAAGTTGGAGGCGGATACATCGTTCTATTACGATAACTAAATATCATAGTTGAAATAATGCACACACAGTACCTATCGCTTATTCATGGATCTCTGTGTGTATCTATGGTCGATGAAGCATATCCGAGATTGGCAGTTCAGTGCGGAATTGAAATCAATGGCACACATTGCTAATCACTTCAATTCGACTCAATCGATACAATTGGTAGGAGAATCAAAACCTAACCTGACTTGCAAAGTGCTCCTCGCTCCCGGCGCAGTAGTTTGCGATGAAGCGATCGCCCATCGAAGCTGAAATTACAGCAATTTGAAAGATCAAAGATCAAATATCGCGCCAAAATCGCAAATTATACACAACTGGAAATCTTGTACACATGATTGAATAGTTGTTTGCCCAAACAAAAACACAATAACGCTGATTGCACCGCAAAAAGGGGCATAGTTTGCAAGATTTCGTAGTAAATTACTTGCCAACAACGCGGAAAGTGGATAGATAGCAAGAGGGACACTGCAAAAAGGCGAAAATAGCCGCGTCTTTGTCAGCATTGGAGTGTGCTCGTGCGACCGTGCAGTGGGGGTAAACAAGGCAGCGCTCGCGAGTAAATAACTTGGTTTTGAAAGAGAGGGCGACCGCGTTGCGTGGCCGCGACGCGTCCGGTGCCGCTGGGTGGTGTTCGCTCGGTCAAGTTTGTGAACGAAATCAAATTGTTCACAATAATCGACTTCTGACCGAGTAGCGGGCAGGCACAAAAAGGGGAGGCATGGGTTAGTGGGGGGATAAAAAAGGACGACTCTCTCGCATTCGCCTACTCTCTCGTAGATCAGACTGGAGGCGTGTGCGAAAAATGAGCTCAAACAACGCAGATCTACTTACGGGATGATATCCCCCTTCCCCTAATCGACAGGGCACAAACCCCAATCCCGCCCTCTCCCAGCGTTGATCATTGCTCTAACCGCCTCGCCGTCTCCGATGTCTCGCGATAGTTCGGAAGCACAAACTACACGGCTAGTCATCACTCTCCCCTGGTTCCCGAATCTCTCGCCGACAGGGAAGTGAGATAGGAGATGGAGGGAAGAGACGGCCCCTGCAGTCATCACGAGGCAGATGACCTACCCTCTTTCTCTCATATCTCTCTATTCACTACACTATCTCGCAATGTTCAAGATCTGAGCACACCGTGGGAGCGTGACTAAAGGCGGAGTATAAAGGAGCAGAAAATCGAAAGAGCAAAAATACCTGCTAGTTTTCCACATCTTCCATATTCAACAACTCAACCATGCCTTGTGAGTTCATTGCTTATCGTTGGCCATTATTGGATTAGTCAGTGATGGAAGTTTGATATTCTAGACAGTTGCTTACTGTAGGCACCTACCTATTGTCAGCAATGTGCCCCATGTGTCAATACAGCTGGCTTCCGACCTATCCTTGCCTGAGTCCTTAGATGAACAAATACTTATTGTAACCATTATACCAGCCCATAGCAGTGCGTTCGCCTAAGAATCGCACCTCTTCCCGCACAGCAAAAAGTAGCACCATGAGTTTATTGCATATTCTGGTAGCCCTAGGTGGCCTACATCGATTTCTGTTATTGCGATGTTCCACAAAAATTAATTTGCATAATTACATGCATCCAAAGTGGAAGCATTTTCAAACGAAATCAAGTGTAACTCTGCGGAAAATCAACAAAATCTCTTGAAAATTGGGCTCTAGACTAAACTTGATGTGCTCTCTCCGCCTATGTGGTTTGTTTTTACAAATTCGAACTTTGAATTTTTCATGAAAAGTTTCGGAATTTCTTTCTCGTTGGAGAGAAAATATACCTGTGAGATTTTTTAATATGTTGTGCTACTTGATGATATCTATGCTGTGAATTTTTTTCAGATTTTTATGAGGGTGGGCTGAGACTTTACAAGCGAAAAACGAAATGAACGAAACGAGGAAATTTCGTTATTTCGCACCGCTCATCCTTGTTTTGTGGCGAGGAATGAGGTCAGCGCGGCCAATAATCGAATTATCTTCACTTCAATCATCTCATTCCACCTCATTCCTCGCCGCAAAACAAGGATGCGCGGTGCGAAATAACGAAATTTCCTCTTTTCGTTCATTTCGTTTTTCGCTTGTAAAGTCTCAGCCCACCCTCCTAAAAATCTGAAAAAAAATTCACAGCATAGATATCATCAAGTAGCAAAACATATTAAAAAATCTCACAGGTATATTTTCTCTCCAACGAGAAAGAAATTTCCAAACTTTTCATGAAAAATTCAAAGTTCGAATTTGTAAAAACAAACCACATAGGCGGATAGAGCACATCAAGTTTAGTCTAGAACCCAATTTTCAAGAGATTTCGTTGAGTTTCCGATGAGCAGCACTTGATTTCGTTTGAAAATGCTTCCACTTTGGATGCATGTAAATATGCAAATTAATTTTTGTGGAGCATCGCAATAACAGAAATCGATGTAGGCCACCTAGGGCTACCAGAATATGCAATAAACTCATGGTGCTACTTTTTGCTGTGCGGAAATCGCGTGGAAATGTGCGATTCTTAGGCGAACGCACTGATAGACAAGTTAATTGAAGGGCCATCAGGTCTCTTCGGGCCTCGTAGTACGCTCACACTGGTCCGAGTGGCGAGACAGGGTGCGGAGAACTAATACTTGTACTTTATTCACTTCAATGATGTGCGGTTAGGGCGAGTCGGGGCTACAGAATGAGTAGTCGAATTGACCCTAGTTAGCAGCTCTAATCTATCTCGTAGATCAGACAGACGAGAGAGCATGCAAAAGGATGAGAGTGTCGATTTGGCAGCCGTAACCTGAACCTATTCCAGGCTGCGGATCCTCCTCCTCCTCCTCTTCCGGCTGCGCGTGCTGCGGCTGCGGTGATGGCTGCACCTGCTACAAGACGGGCAAGTGCACCAAGGAAGCCGGCATCTGCTGCTATGGTGAGAACAGATTTCTAGCAAAAATACTTAACATCGGAAGTTTCGGTGTAAATCTAAAGCTATCAGCCGAATCGTATGGATAAGTTTCATATTTGGTACAAATATAAAACAAAATTTCGCTCTTTGATCGCATTGATACCGCATTTGACAGAAAAAATATTATTCCTTCTAGCAGCGAGCGTCGATGCGAGCGTGCCTGGAAAAAATAGTTTCACCGTGAAAAAAATTCCCTTCAGGCGACAAGTGCAAGGAGTCAGGCTGCGCGTGCGGCAGAGGCGACGGCGCCACCGCTACTGCAGGAAAGAAGAAGTGCTGCCATTAGGATCTTACCTACTCAAGTCACGACGGCCTTTCACGATTTTAATTAATTGTATTCAATAAACTGGACTGAGGATAAAAATATCTGAATCGAACTTGGTGTTAATTGTCAGTGCTGCCATTAAAGGAGGCGTCCCACGAATGTCTGGCTAACTGAGTTCTCGATGTGAGATGGTGGGTCATGACTACCCGATAACACTTTCGAAATTCCCATGTTTTAAATTTGCGTTTGAACTGAGATATGAGCATTAGGCTGCGTGCCAAGGGACCCTGAAACTCAGGCAAGGAGCTAGAGAGTGTGCGAAATGAGGAGAGTGCCCCCCTCTCATTCCTCACTTTACATAGTCGCCCGCGCGGTTTGTGGGACTCCTTCTTTAAGCTTCAGTCTCATCAGCCGATCGCATCTTCGTAGCCTCGATGTGGCAGATTTCATGAGTAATTCGGCTAATACGCGGAGACTGTTTGGGCTATTCTTATAACATTTTTTTCCGAATTGAGTTGAATACCCAGGAATGGCCGAAATAACCCTTTTTTCACTATTCCCCCTGCTTTCTCATTCCATCTCATTCTCACTAGTTCTTCAAAGTAGAATGGAGAATGCTAGAGTGATGATCTGTATTTAAAATAGCAAGTGAACTAATTGCTCACTCAACTTTGGCTTCAAGAAATACGGAATCAAAGCATTACCTCAACAACAACTTGTGTGTGCTTTATTCGGAGACAAGATATCGACAAACGGCAAAAATATGACGATATTGGCACAATATCACAATGAACAGTTTCCATTTATGGTTTTGACTGGTTAGTGATTATTCGGCAATTTGCGTTGTCACCCCTAGCTTTATTTCTGCACTTATACAACTGAGAATAGCATGAGAAGAAAATTATCATTTGAAAGTATGAACGTTGACTGTGGCATAAAGAATCGTTTCACGTGTTCACGATCTATCGCAAACGTTGATACCGTATAGTTCCCGAACATTCATCGAAAAACAATGAAAGATTCAAATGATCCCGTACGTGATCATCATTCACTTCCAACGACCAGACAGTTCAAAACTCGGCACCACATTTTACACCCCTACAAACTACAATCATCGTCCCTACACTAGCTTCTCTGCCTTCTCTCACAGGGAAGTGATAGAAGGAAGTGAGAGAGGCGGCGGAAGGAAGAGACTCCCCCCATAATCATCACATAGGCAGATGACCTACCATCCTTCTCTGATTTCTTTTCCGTCTCTCTTACATCCTCACACTATCTCGCAATGTTCAAGATCTGACCACCCCGTGGTATCGTGACTAAACGCAGAGTATAAAGGAGCAGGAAATCGAAAGAGCCAATACCTGCTAGTTTTCCACAACTTCCCATCTCAACTTCAACTACTCAACCATGCCTTGTGAGTTCACTGCTTGTTACAGGATTAGAGGACATTACACGATTAGGCAGTGACGGAAGTTTTGGTAATCGAGATAGTGATTGCCTAGTGGTTGCGAGCAACCAGAGTGATTGTGTCTGTATATCAGGCGGTTGCGGATGCTCCACCACCGGCTGCGGATCCTCCTCTAACAGCTGCGCGTGCTGCGGCTGCGGCGGCGGCTGCGAGTGCTACAAGACGGGCAAGTGCACCAAGGAATCGGGAATATGCTGCTATGGTCAGTGCCTTGGATCTCTTAGATTGATATGATAGGGTGTGGTAGGATAATATGAGTTATAACTGCAACTAGAAGGGCATCTGATGGTATGGGGCATCTGATGCTGAGGAACTTGTGTGATTCACTAGGGTACTAGGGTCAGTCAATTTCACCAAAATGCTGCAACAAAAAGTTTGAAGGAATTGCCTGGGGGGGGGGGGAATATTGGTATGTATTCATTTTTCACATAAAAATCAACTACTATACTACAGGACGTTAATGCCTTGATGAAATGGGATATTATGACCTTCTAACCTTTGCAGCCGACAAGTGCAAGGAGTCGGGCTGCGCGTGCGGCAGAGGTGACGGCGCCACCGCTGAAGCCGGCAAGAAGAAGTGCTGCCATTAGACTGAAGCTGCATCTAGCTAACTGTAACTAACTGTACCCACAACAATGATAAATTTATCTTAATCTAAATTTGTTTTTCATTGTCACTTCAGCGAGAAAGATATAGTCCTGCCATTAGGATTCTGATGCTGCTGCATCGGTGGCTACTTCTTCCCTTCTAAAATATTTTTCTTGAATTCCATTACCAGCAGATATACATTTTTACACAAATAAGCTGATTGAGTTTCACAAATGAAACTAAAAGGACAATTGCAGTTGCTGAACAATTTTATCGCGGGGCAGGAGGTCAGAAACAATTATTCTCCTGTCCGAAAACTAAATTTCGAGCAACTATTTTCATGAATCGTCCCCGTTCGAAGCTGAATCATCTTGTCATCTACTATGCCAACAATTTCGAAATTCCGTACGTTTAATCATCGCTGATTTCTCCATAAATACCATCGGAAATTGGGTGATTTCAATCAAGTATGAAACTGCTCATTCTTCTGTCCATTTCCTCTGCGGTTCTCGCTTCTCAATGCGGAATTCACTTGTCATTGCGGCCCAGGCTACCGCAAGCGATGGGCAATCGCTTTGAAAGATCTGTAAGCGGCATTATGCACAGTTATTGCAAGTATAACTCAGATTATCGGCGGCAAGAAGGTGAACATTCCTGGCAAGTGGCCATGGCAAGTGCTCATTGTTGATGATGATGATTGCTTTTGTGGAGGTTAATTACATCACTTGAGTGCTACGATCACGGCGTCATCATTTCAGGAACAGTTATTGCCGAGCAATGGATTCTCATTGCATAGAGTAAGTTATAGAAGAATTTGAGTGGCAGAAAGAAACGTTACCTTAACCCCATTTAGGAATGGCAGAGCGCCTCGAATCATCTCCGCTGTCGTTAATGTCGATCGAAATGGCGCCCAGCATGTAAATGATGGCTAATAATTCATAAAAGATAAGAAATTAACCACTACAGATGGGTCAACTTCCACCGGGTGCCAGTGCGATCGTGCACCCTGAATACTCCAAAGACGACAATATTACCATCAACGACATAGCTTTGATAAAGGTACGGATTACGTAGATATATAACAACGAATTGAGCTGAATAGCATGACAAAAAATCGCTGTTTAGTTGGAAAGGCGATTAATTTATAACCACATTGTGTCTTCAATCTGTCTACCGAGCAAAGCTCAACTGATTCCTGTCGATGGGCAAACCGTTGCGACCGGATTCGGATACTCTAACGGTACGTACTCGAAGTATATGACATTTTAAAGAAGGCGTCCCACGAACCGCGCGTGCGACTATGCAAAGTGAGGGATGAGAGGGGCACTCTCCTTTCGCACGCTCTCTCGCTCGTTGCCTGCTTTTCAGGGTCACTTGGCACGCAGCCAACTGCTCGTATCTCAGTTCAAACGAAAATTGAAAACATGGGAGTTTCGAAAGTGTTATTGGGTAGCCGCGACCCACAAGCTCACATCGAGAACTCAGTTAGCCAGATATTCGTGGGACGCCTTCTTTAACATTATCTATTTGAAAATTGAATTGCTTACGTAGAATTTTTTTTAAAAATCGAGAGCAAAAGAGCGGGATATTCGCTTCGATTATACTAGTAGAGATGGAAGACGCTGGTTCGGCTTGTCGCCAGTAGTAGAGATCATGTACAACTCAAATTCATTTCAGTTCCGGGAACAAATAAGTTTGAGAACGATAGGATGCTACGAGAAGCCATGGTCCCCATTGTCGATCCTCAAGATTGCGAGTATGTCTTTAAAGATATTTTATACCTGAAGAACTCTCTTTCTAGCTAATGCCATTTGTTTAAAATTTTAGCCTTTTCCAGAAATCGTTATGTCCAGAGTGAAGAGAGCACCGTAGAAGAGTGGAGGACCGCGAAGGTTGTGTGTGCTAGCTCCCTCGCTCACGCAGCGTATAAGGTAAGGTAAATAAGGTAAGGTAATGTGTAATGCGTAATATGTAATGTGGTAAGGTAAATAAGATAAGGTAAGAATGGTGTAAGGTAAATGGAATGTTCAGAAAAATCAGTGAAATTCAAAATGTTCCAGGGTGATAGTGGAGGACCGCTCATGATGAAGGGCAGCGATGGAAGATGGTTCCAGGTAATTCATGAAAGCTGTTATCCATAACCTTCACAGAAACATAATTCCTCAACTAGGAAAATCGGTAGGCCACATCTTGCATGTTTCTTATTTGTAAACTACAACAATTTTTGTTATCTCCAGATTGGAATTTCATCATTTGGACCCGATTACAGCATCAGCAACAAAACGTATCCAGGTTAGACTTAATCAGCTAGTATGCAGCGTTTTCAGTCCCAGTCCCCACGCTATGTAATTGTATTTATTTTCAGCAGCATTCACTGACGTGCGAGCGTATTGCGATTGGATCAAGCAGTCGACCGAGGGAGAAGCGAGTTGCCAAGAGGGCGAAGTCACACTGGAAGATGTCGGGATCCAAGCATAATCGCAAATATTGCAACGCGATCAATATTTTTTTCAAATCAACGTTTATCTCGATGAATACACAACTCTAACAAAAAAATCACAACAAAAAAATTATAACAATTGTTTTTCTCATCATTCGCACCGGGTGTACGGTTGATTCTAGGTAGGTTCTCGTGATGTATGAACGTTGACTGTGACAGTACCAACCGTTTCCTTTGGTCACGATCTTTCATAGTAGTCGATCGATCGACTACTATAGTAGTTTGCAATTTTTTTGACAACACTTCAGCATGAGGTATGATGAATCCGTCTCTCCATTCCTTTTCAATTAAATTCAATATTTATTCCGCTATGGTAACGGAATCACAGACAATTAGGCGATGAATAAGGCGGATGTCTAACGCAAGTTGGCTTAACCGTTCCTCCTACAGAAAGGCGAAAACGTTACCTCGTTTTAAAAAACGAACCACAACTTGCAATCTGCAGGAGAAAAAGAATTTACCCTTGAAAGTATGAACGTTGATTCTGGCATAAACAACCGTTTCACGTGTTCACGATCTCTCGCAAACGTTGATAGTTCCCGAACATTTGTCTAAAAACAACGACTCCGGCCCTAGATCTCGAAGATCCCGTACATTATCATCATTCACGACCGGGATGGATGTTGAAAACGTGGCTCCATATTTTACACCCCTACAAACCACAATCATCGTTCTTGATCTACTCTAGCTTCTCTGCCGCCCTCTCACACGCGCCCACGTCTACTCGCGCACAAACTAGACACACCGATAGTCATCACTGGGCTAAGCTCTTTTCCCCGCGATATCCCTCCCCGGCCAGAGAGGCGAGAGGGAACGGACAGAGGTTTTGTTGACGATGGGCAGAATGATGACCTACCCTCCTTCTCTGGGCTCTCCTCCCTCTCGTTGAACGGAATGTGCAAGATCTTGGTACGGAAACGTGACTAAAGGGGGAGTATAAAGGGTCAGGAAAACGAAAGAGCTCATACCCTCGCTTCATCAAGCGTTCTTCTCATCTTCAACTAACTCAACAATGCCTTGTGAGTCACTCCTTACTGTAGCATACTGTAGACTGTCATGGGGCTCTCCTGGTTTGGCATAGACCAAGAATCACAACCAGTGTTGACGATTGGGTATGACCTCATTGTGCGTATCCTCATTGTTAAAGAAGGTAGAACCGGTTTAGTAGTATCAATACCGTAATCCAGGCTGTTTCAAAATAAGTGAAAACAGGTTTAGCAGTATCATTACCGTGATCCAAGCTGCTCCAAAAATAGACAAATACCGGTTTAGTGTACTAGAATCAATACCGTAATCCAAAATAAACGTTTACCGGTTTAGCACATTAGTAACACTACCGTAATCGTGACTGCTCCAACATAAGCGAGTACCGGCTTAGCATACTAGTAACACTACCGTAATCCAGGCTGCTCAAACATAAGCGAGTACCGGTTTAGCATACTATACTAAGACTACCGAGGCTGCTCCAACATAAGAGAGTACCGATTTAGCATGCTATCTATAATCAACCAGTCGATTTCGCGCCCTTCGGCGGGGTCCGATCGGCTACCATGGTTCACCGTTGCGCCTGTTTAGGCGACTTCCACAATAGTGGACAAACAGACAAGCATCGGGAGGCCTCTCTCCTTTATCGAGAAGTAATGATACCGTAAGACAGGCTGCTCCAACTCTACGAGCCAGTGCGCGTGCTGCACGTGTGCGGACGGCTGCCAGTGCTACAAGACCGGAAAGTGCACCCAGGGAAAGATTTGCTGCTCCGGTCAGTGCAACTAATACCTATCCATGGATACCACTTGTATTTATGAAGTAGTCAAAACTAAATTGTCATCATCCTTCTTCCTGGAAATACTGTAGCAGGATATGAAACGCAAACAAAGAAGCTATTTAGGTGACAAGTGCCTTGAGAAGGGCTGCAACTGTGGCCGTGGACAGGGCTGCAAGTGCTGCACTTGCGGCGACGGATGTGACTGCTTCAAGACTGGCAAGTGCATCAAGGGAGAAATCTGCTGCTATGGTAAGAGAATCAATCGTTGAGATTAGAAGCTGGTAGTTCAATTGAAATCAATATTATTCCAGGAGACAAGTGCAAGCAGACTGGCTGCAACTGCGGGCGTGGTGACTCGACTGGAGTGCAGAAAAGCTGCAAGTGCTGCAACTGTGGAGACGGTTGCGAATGCTACAAGACTGGCAAGTGCATCAAGGGAGGCATCTGCTGCTATGGTTAGTGTAATGATCATTGATTGAAAGTTGGTTGAGCAATTGTAATCATTATTATTCCAGGAGACAAGTGCAAGCAGACTGGCTGCAACTGCGGACGTGGTGACTCGACTGGAGTGCAGAAGAGCTGCAAGTGCTGCAACTGTGGAGACGGTTGCGAATGCTACAAGACTGGCAAGTGCATCAAGGGAGGCATCTGCTGCTATGGTTAGTGTAATGATCATTGATTGAAAGTTGGTTGAGCAATTGTAATCATTATTATTCCAGGAGACAAGTGCAAGCAGACTGGCTGCAACTGCGGACGTGGTGGCTCGACTGGAGTGCAGAAAAGCTGCAAGTGCTGCAACTGTGGAGACGGTTGCGAATGCTACAAGACTGGCAAGTG
>LS486683.1:621790-635423 GCA_900490705.1 Pristionchus arcanus
TTCCAGGAGACAAGTGCAAGCAGACTGGCTGCAACTGCGGACGTGGTGACTCGACTGGAGTGCAGAAGAGCTGCAAGTGCTGCAACTGTGGAGACGGTTGCGAGTGCTTCAAGACTGGCAAGTGCATCAAGGGAGGCATCTGCTGCTATGGTAAGTGAATCAATCGTTGATTGGAAGTTGGTAGGCCAATTGTCATCATTATTATTCCAGCTGACAAGTGCAAGCAGACCGGATGCAACTGCGGCCGTGGTGACTCCGCTTAAGAAGTGCCGCCAATAGGCTGCACCAGCTGTTCCAATTCCCCATCCCTACTCTCTTATTGATACAGTGTGCAAACATTCCATCTGAATACTCCACTGTCATAACTAACCACTCCCGATTCTAGCTGATTATCGACTTGTTGCTTTGTACCTCGAGGCAAACTCAAGTGATAATAAACATATTTATACAATCGTGGAGTGTTAAACCTGGCAAGGAGCATATATTCTGTAGTTAAATACAATTTCGCCATGAACAAAGTATAGAGATGAAAGATCGCTCTACTGTCCCTGCTCCATCAGATTCTGCGTTACAGCTCCACTCTGGTCAGTTCTTTTCTCGGTTCCCTTCTTTTCTTTAATGTTACGAAGTGCAATTAGTATCAGAAGAAGAAGGATAGCTCCGGACAGTGCAGCGACGGCGATTTTCCAGTAGTACGCAGGATCTTTCTCGAGCACGAGCAGTTGGATCGCTTGTCCGCCCCAGCCGCGAGTAAGTCTGCCCCTGTCTGCGTAGCGTCCAGTGTCCGCCACCGTCACCTTTATTTGAGTGCATAATATTAGGGATGCTTGACCAATGCCAAAACCCATTATTTGATATTGTCTACATTGGGTTTTGAATTGACATCACTAATATTCAGATATTGTTTACGTTCTATCTAGAAAGTTACGGAACGAAGATTCAGAATCAAAAGTGTCCAGCAGTGGCCGCAACGCCTTTACATAGCCAAAAATTGGGTCGCCACCGTCGTGACAGGAATGCTCATAATATCCTGCTGACCTGTTCAATGACAAGTTTTTCGTTCACTATGCGGGCACCGTGCGCGACCGGTCTGGTTGAACCCTGTTCATCGGTCCAAAACCCGCACCTGCCCCTGTTAGATCCGTCGCCGTGACAATACCTGAAACACGGTGTAAATTGCATTAAAGGGGGTGTGGCATCAACGTTTGGCTGGATGAGTTCTCAATGTGAGATGATGGGTCACGGACACCCGATGACACTTTCGAAACTCCCATTTTTTTTAAATTTTCGTTTGAGCTGAGTTATGATCGGTTGGCTATGTTCCAAGTCCCCTGATCGTGAAGGCAATGAGCGAGAGAGAGAAGGGCAGTGAAGAGACGGCGCATGCAAATCGGCGCGCGCTGCTCACTTATCATAATTGACTAGCCATTGATGCCTCACTCCCTTTAAATTCATCAGTTGAATGAAGTTGTGGAAGATCGGATACGACGCTCGTCATCAGTGGACGATACAGTTCCAAACCAAAAATATCGAAACAATGATTTCGAAGTCCGTTAAAAACCATTGTTCGACTTTTCGTATTGAGCAAATCCACAAATTTCCTCACAACGAGCCTCTGTGCAATTATAGTTTTCGCCCACGTGATATATTGCAGTCCAGCATCAACAATCCGCTCAGCGTCCCATTCCGTAGGAGGCAGATCGAATTCGAACCTATCGCCAACCTGAAAGCGACAAAATTTTTGTCAATATTCGCGGTGGAAATTATATTTATAGAATAGAATCAATATAAAACGTAATTAATTTAAATATTAAAATAAATAAGCCGTACCACCGCAACAACTTGCTTCAGCGTCAACTCTCCCTTTGCTGTTCCGCTGTATGTGATGCAAATGATAACGAGAACTATATACTGAACGAGGTGGCCCATAGCCTGATGTGTATAATGTTTCACAATAAACCCGAGAAAATTGCATGTAACGCGAGCAAGGTCGATAAACGTGTGAAAAGAGAGTATGGGAGGAAGAAACGACTTTCCTCTTTCATTCTCTGCCCTCCTCACGTCTCTCGTTATTGAACGGCGGGCGAGGGCAAAAAATGCCTTCCATCCTTCCCCTCTTTCCCCCATGAGACGAGAGTAATGTCAGAGCCTCTCAGTACGATGTGCTCTGTTGCACGTGAAACTCCCTTACTTATCGTGCGTTTAAAATAGTCAGCAAATGAGATGTTCAGCGAGCACAGCGTGTCAATGAGAGAAAATCGCGGCAAACGAGTCCTTTTCCCGCTCACTTATTCTTCCCTTTCCGGAGAGAAGAGTGCGGTCGGAACAAAGTGAGAGGGGCGATTTATAGAGAGTGAAATCGAATTTGTAATATATGTTACAGTGAAACATAATCGAATTCCACAATTGGAATTCGAAAAAGTTCAAGAAATTGTTAATAGACATTGAAGTTTTCCCGAATGTTCGTTCATGGGAACCCCCACACCCGCATAATTTTTGAAACCCTGAATGAATTATCTAACTCGACGTTAGCGCAGTTTTTCAACGTTAATGAAATTTTTTCGAGAAATTTGATTTACTAACTCTAAATATCAAATTTCTCGAAAAAATCCAACTATCGTTGAAAAACTGCGCTAACGACGAGTTAGATAATTCATCCAGGGTTTCAAAAATAATGCGGGTGTGGGGGTTCCCATGAACGTGCTTCCGGGAAAACTTTCAAACACATATTGATTGTATCATACACTTTTAAAATATGCAAATTTAACAGTTCAGAATTTTGGCGGCAGGGCGAGACTATATTCCCTAGACATGACACCCCTCATTATCAAAATCTTCGTCTGATCAGTGAGATATGGGATAGGTTTCACTGGTTTTATTTGAACATTGTCTTCGAGCGACCATGGAAAGTGATTTGCCGTCGAGAACAAAGGATTTTTTCTCGACGACACGCTGTGGCGAGCTATCGATTGTCTAGGAGAGAGGAAGGAGAAAGGAAGAGTGGCTGAGAGCGATCCGAAGCGTTTGCAGATGACTGGGATAACCCGGTGTCATCTAGCGAGCTACGCTACGCTCGCTATTATAGTAATTGATCACGGAATAATTTACGGACTGAGAAAGCTCAGAGCTTAAGCATCGTTGGCCCCAATATTAGCCTTTTATGAGATAAATTATTATACGCGAATCTTCGTTCCACGCAAGATAATTCTCGATATCGAGGCAATGAATTAGCCAACACCATTTATCATCCCAAGCAAAAGAAAGCAAGTATTCGGATCAGAGTTCGAGTCGTTCTCTATTTTGTATAACGACCTCGGTGGTTCACAACCTGGGCCAGACGAACTTACTAGATAGATGAATAGGGTGTATCCGAACATAAGATAGGCCATGAGAAACGCGATGGATATCGAAGAGACTAGACCGATGCGCTGAATTGATCTTTGATCTCACTCAAAAATATTATATTCTCACTTTTGCTTTTGCCGACGAATTATTCCACATGATCCTGATGTATTTGATGAACTGCAGTGCTTATGTTAGGATAGGCCAATGCTACTTATGGTTACCTTGAGAGACACCAAGAATAGGAGAAGAGCCACGAGGAAATTGAAATAAACTTCCTCACTGAGAACGCGATCGAAGGAAGCTGAAGTGAGTCGACCCTGAACGGATTTCGGTCTCGACTGGAAGTTCGCGGGGTTACGGTACATCAAGCAATTCGTGCAGCCGCGCGCGAGTCACCATCATGTGATGAAATGCGACAATGCAGCCGATCGAGTACTGAAATGATATACCGTATCCAAGGACAGTTATCGTGCTGGGATACCATGATGATGCACACATCAAGCAGGATCCAGAAATTGGCCAGACACGAGCAACGCGCGCCGCACCACTCCGGGAGTCCGAAGTAGATTTGGTTGACTACGAAGAGTACGAACAGCAGTTCGCAAAAGCAGACCTGAGATGCGGAATTCAGGAAGAAAAGAGGAATATTATCTTACAAACTGGCCGAACGAATTCGCGTGGCGATCGAACGGGCGCGTGGTGAGCTGTGCCTGTGGAATGACTGCGCCCGTGGCAGATACTTCGAGAAGCAATCTGGCAGGGAATAATTAACTATGGTAAGCATTGTAAGCTGAAGGTCCAGATCGTTAGAAATTTTTTTTTGGAGATATCTACGCCCGAAATATTGGAGAATAGTGACTTGCTTGACGTTGCAGAACAGATTGAGGTTTGCGTTGTAGAGAGCAAAGTCAATGATGACGAGTCGTGTCGATCGATCGAGCCATCCATGTGCCTATGCGGGCACTGTAGGTGGTACGATATACTACCGTACCTTGAGGAACGCAAGACTGTCCAGGGTCTCCTTCTTTTCAGTTTGCGATAGATATTGAACGTATCCTCCACCCTCGTATTCCGCCATCACTCCTCGCAAATGATCATTTCCCAGCTGGGCATTTGAGGTGTATTGGAATCTGGACGATATGCAATCATCGCACCACTCAGATGAGAACTTTTGGATGAGTATCAAAAAATTTCGTTTTCTTCCCATCCCATCGTTCTTATTAGAGCCTAAAGTACGGTACGCACGCAAATGAATGAACTCCAACGGGATTGAATGGTGCACTATCTTCCGTTCTCAGCATAATGTCATAGTGTCCGTAGCATGGTCTGGCGTTCCTTGTCGAGAGCTCGGCCTCAGTACACGAGTTCTTTCTGACCTAAACGGACAATACGGTTATCGAACGATAATTGAATCGACTTTGAGCATTCTGATCGTTGGTTGGCCAAGTAGTCGATTGCCGTAGAGGATAGGCTCGTCTTGAGGATTGTGACCAGGGGAAGCATCTGAAGTGCATATGTAAAGCATTGTTGAAAAAAAGGTTTTAGAACGGAAAAGAGGAGCGAGACTGAAAGATATCCAATAGTGTGGTAGATCCTGGGTATCCTACCGAAGGGGGCATTGAAAAGATGAGGTTCGATGATGGAACCAAAAAGTTACCTGATTCATTCGAGGCGTGAGACTTCCAGTATATTCCGTCGACCAATTGATTG
This sequence comes from Pristionchus arcanus, assembly GCA_900490705.1. Lineage (NCBI taxonomy): Eukaryota > Metazoa > Nematoda > Chromadorea > Rhabditida > Neodiplogasteridae > Pristionchus > Pristionchus arcanus. Next base: position 626,846 of record LS486683.1, read on the forward strand.
TTCATGTACTGTAATGGCGACTTTCTTTATCGAAGTTCAAGTTTTATCTACCTCCCAAATATCGCCGATTCCATTAATCTCGTAGAAATGTTTGCCTGAGGGAGCCGTAGTGCGAGTGAAGATATTATTGAGGGCCTAAATTGTCGAACGATTCAGAGAATGGTGTGAAATCTACCAACATTAGTGAAGCTGGGCGCAGCAGTCGAATAGGCAGGGTACATGACTGAGTAAGATCAAAGATCAGATGAAGGAGTGGGATAAACTTACTGATGCATACAATGGAAAAGTGGAACAAATGGAGGATAAATTTCCACATTGATGAACGAAATTCAATTGCCTTTTTATCTTCCTCCGTGAGTGGTTCTTGATAGAGAAGTAATGAGTATCCAATCAAATCTAATTTAATATACCAGACTTTCTGAACTTTGCCACCTTCTTCTCTTCAACACTTGTCATGCTCGAAACATGATCTGTCGTACCCCCTCCTAGTTCCGGATCTCTTTCTTTCTTCTTTTGATCGAGTGCATCAATACATTTTTCAGGGATCTCCTGCAGTACAAATAATCGATATTATTGATTACAGAATACCTCGTCCTGCAAATCACTCGAAGGATTATTGGTATCCTCAGTATAAGGTGGAGGCTGGTCACACTCCGTAGAGTACGGTAACTGTTCAGTCATATCGAGGACTGACTAGGATAGTGGAAGACTTGGGAAGAATGGAAGGCCTTCTCTCCTCCTTTCGTTCCATCCAAGCCACTCGTAGTCATGAGAAACGAGGGGAGTTCCTAGGATACGGAATGTGTTTGGATGAATCTCTTCATTTGCGCACACTCTAAGCGTCAGAGAAGTGAGAGAGCACGCGAAATGAGGAGAGTACAGGCCTTGCCATTTTTTTAGATGTATCAGATATCCCCGTGGTATTTTTCGTTCCTGAGGAAACGCAAGTGCTGTTTAACATATTTATGCAATCGAGTAATGTTTAACTGTACAATGCAAATAAATCAAAGTTACCTCCAAAAGACTCAATGGTTGCAAGTTTTCAACTTTATCAATTGTTATTGATATCACGTCTGGGGACTCTCCTCTGTCTCCTCAATCTCCTTAGTTGCTGCCGTTCTTCCTCAATTTCCGAGAGCATTCGTTCCCACCTCATCTTATTTTCCTTCATCTCTCTATTGTGATTAGCTGTCATGATGGTCAGTGTAACAGGGAGACCAATAATAAGCAAGATAATAATAGCGTAAATTATTTGGGTGTAAAAGCGAAGCCGGGCGGAGTAAGCTTCATGATCTACTGGCTGCTCCGAGTCGACATCTCTACATGGAAAGCAGTTGTCAGCAATCGCTGGACCTCCTACGTACAACCTGGTAGAATATCGATATCAGTTCATAGGTCTTCGTCTCAAATGCATAAACGTGATTGAACGTTATTGTACGGAATTTTTGAAAGTTATCCGCAAAATACCGTACAAAAACGAATTCGATCGGGAAAAATCCGTACGATAGTCAAGACTTGCAACTAACTTGATGTACTTCTGGCCGTCAACAAGAACTCGCTCCAAAAAGGCACTCTGTGCGTCCGCTTTCTCCCAGTCGTCAACCTTAAATCTAAGAATTTTTAAACAGAAAAATTATTCATTTTTGCTCTATATCTAGATGTAAGTGCAAATGGTAAGTTCATACTTTCGGAATTCCCTGACGATCTGCCACCGTGCTGCCGACAAGCACAGCCACGAGAAGGATGAGGCGATTCATGACATGGAATGAGTGACTATGAGTACTGAACAACGCAATATAAGGGTAAGATCTTGAGAAAACAATCGGAGTAGTATATTCGGGAGAAAAGAGGCTGGAGGCACCTCCCCCTTCTCGATCGATTCGGGCCTCTCTCCTTCATCTTCTCGCCGCAAGGTATTGAGCGAAGAGAGTGCATAAAAAACGACTACTCTCCCGGCTTCGTGAGACTTTACGAGCGAGTGTGGGAGTAAAAACTGGGATAAATCTTCTTCAACATTGAGTTTCCAATTTATCTATCTCGAATACTGAAAATGATCGATAAAGACAATTCATCGTAGAGGCAAAGAATAAGCGAGAAATCTCACATCGCACTTGTTGATACATTTCCACAGTACTAGTACAATTGAGCAATATTTTTAATTACGAAAAACAATCGGGAGAAAAAACAATTGTCAAATTGATAAAACAACGAAACGGTACTGAATTGACGTACTCATACGAGATCTAACTGTAAGAACGGCAACATATTTGTGGGGAAACAATCGAAGGAGATAACTATAATTCTAATTTCTAACTCTAATCTCTAATAAAGGCCTTCAGATCCTCCGGGAGTGCGTCCTCGCCAACGACCTCTCCAAGTTTCCTGATCATCTGCTCAGCGATACGGAACTTGAAGGCGATTGCAGCCGTCGAGTCGAGCTTGGCGAGGCACTCCTGGGCCACCTCAATTGAAACAACTTCGTTTAGACAATTCTATCCATACTGACGGCTCGGTAATTCAGACATCTCCCACTCTCTCGGTATCAAGGTTCATCTCGGCCAAGTCCTTTATATTAGTTACATTTTACCACGCTCAAGAGAAAACAGATACGGGTGCTTCAAGCGCTAGAATACTCACCTTATGGAAATCCACATCCCTCACGGCAATGTACCGATGCGTGTGGGCTGAGGAGGTGCGCTGCTGCTGGACCTTCTGCGTATCGCCACTGGTAGGGCCGCGATGCCCACTTGACTGCTGGTCCGCCGCGTGCCTGAATTATCTTGAATTGAAGCAAAAGTAGGATGGGGGGGGGGGTTATTCAATTCACTTGTGGCCACCGGCTCAACTCTCTTTTCCAGGGACTATATCACCTTAGTAAAACCTTGACCGGGCAGTATGTCACCTAGGAGTTGAGCCTCAGTGCTCATGATTTAATGTATTTTAGTTTTCGTTAAAGTTTTCTCAACAGAAATTTCCTTCTTGATGTTGTTTCCTTATGAATGTTCTCCAACTACCTGCTGACAGAGCTCTGATGATCCGTCGCGCCCGTCTCACTCGACGTCTTCGGCGTTGAGGGCGTCGACGACTCTGGCACTCGCGCTTCCATCGCAAGCACGAGCTCATACTTCCACCTGAAAGGATGTTTTTAATACGACGTTATTTCCACGACCAATGTAGTGTTCTACCAATACGAATTTGTAAAAAATACAAATCTGTACAAAAAATTTGCTAATCGGTATCTGCCAATAAAACGAATACCAATCATAAATAAATTCGAGACGGCGTTCGACATGAACAGTTTCGAGACGCATTTTGCAATCATGTTCATACTGTAAATGCATACTTGATGGACTGCCTCGAATCCAGCCGGCCCAGGCACTTCTGCGCGATCACATGGAAGTCGACGTCACGCCACGGGAACGACCTGCAAGTGAGCTTTGAGTGACAGTGTGACAGTGAAAATGTGAGAATCTTTATTCCTCAATAGTACTAGGGTACTAGGGTTAGCAATTTGGTATTGACCCTGCGACCACCAAACGAGTGCATATAGATACAAGCCTCGAATTCCATAACTCGTAGCGAAGTGGGAAATTTCCTCGATTTTACTATGTGGAGGGGCCGGGGAATGAATATGGTAAGGATGGGATGCTTTGAGAGAAAAAGCTGGGTCAAAAATCGAAGATGTGCCGCAAAGTCTACCTGCGCGTGTGACTGGAAGACGTCTTGTGCTGGTCTCTCGGCAGGGTGGTGGGCGTGTTGCAGCCGGACGACTCGGACGGCGCAGTGGAAGAGGGCGCCACAGTCAAACCTGAGAGCGGGGTTGTCAGGATGAAGTCGCTCGGTCTCCACGTCGCTTCGTTCCCGGTACTCTTTCGGTCAGAGTAACGAGAGAGTACGCAAAACGAAGAGACTGACATCCCTACCTGAGAGGTCGTTGCTGTCCTCCGGCGAGGAGGCGTCGGGCTGCTGAGCAGCAGGCGGGACTCCGCCACTCGGTGGAAGGACCGCGGAGCTGGGCCGAGCCACCGTGGCCAGACCGCTCAGCGGATTCTTGCTGGGTGGGAGGACGATGGAAGGACTCGAGGTGGCCTTGGCTGGTGACAGGGCCGCCGAGCTAGTGCGGGCGATGGCACCTGCAAGTGCGGCTGACTTGTCAAAATATAAAAAAAAAGATTTTCAAGATTGGGAAAAATGATCTTACCAAAAAAGATCTTGAAAAAACCAACCAAGAAATTTCAAGATTACGAATAATAGAGAACATTTGTTGCCAACCCAACCTGCAAGGAGTCCCGGCTGCTGGGCGGGCTTGGCGGTGGGCGGGCGAGCGATCGTTCCAACAGCAACGCCACTAGAGAGCTTGATAGTGATTGGAGGGACGATGGAGGATGAGGAGGGAGGGGAGAGAAGGGAAGCTGCACTTTCGGTAGGCTTCGGCTTGCACGGCCGCCCTCTCCGACGGGGAGTGGTGCTGGTGGGTTGGGCATCTGGAAATTGTAAATATATTCTTATTGTGATCTCAGTAAATCTCAAGTAATTGCCGGCTACGAAAAATATACAATTCCATTCAAATGGCAAAAGATGTTCGGTGACATTGAAATTAAATTTTGGTCTTCCATCTTTTTTGACACTCGAAAGAGGTCGATTACTCATTTGCGATAAATTACTGATTTTTTGTTCATTCCTTCTCAATCTTTCATATGAAAAATAATATTCCTTGGCAAATGATTTGTACGGACTAACCTGACGAGAAGCTGTTTGACAAATCAGTAGTATATGTGGCTCTTTCATTCTGCAATAAATGTGGTTCCCTTTTTGATCAAAACCTCTTTGCTATTCATCGCATATTCTTAAAAAACGGCTAAAATTCACCTAAAACAATTTTGAATGAAATAACTAACCGCATCACTCCATGTCTGGGGCGTGTGGCTGCGCTCGTTGCTCAATCGGGCATTGCGCGTGGATGAGCCGGTCTTGTACCGCTTGGCTAAGGGTTGCTGAAATTTGATTATTACTGTAACTGAAGATCGATGATAAATTTTCATTCCAGAACGGAGGAAATTTCTACTGCTAGAAAACCATAAATCTATAGAATGTTGTCAAATGTCATTTTCGAAAGGATCAAGAAAGAGCATCATTCGTTGGTTTCTTGAAGTGTTTCATTTATAAGTAATCCACTCCGAGTCTCTATTGTGATTACTAAAAAAAGTATAAGCTTAACCCACATCTAGATTACTATTCTTTGGCCGGCTTCCCTTCTTGGCCTCTGCCTTGGCTGCAGCTGCGGCTGCTTTCGCTTTTTTCTCTTCTTCCGCCCTCTAAAAAATATTTTACAATGTAATGATTACTCAGCAACCTTTTCCCGTCAAAAAACGTATTCGACTGATCAACCAAGACTATTAGAGGCGATCTCAACTTTTTTTTCATTGAGTCATTGAGAAGCTACATTTTCTGGCGTTTGCTGATTTGTCAAAATCACCGACCTGAAATGCCTGCTCCTGCTCGGGCGTGACGGCGTGCACGTTGCTGCGGTGGATGGCGTGGTCGTAGCGCGCCGGCCAGCCCTGGAAATGATTACTTGGTTGGTCCTGTCAGCCCTCAACACATTCGAATTGCGTTGCCACACACTTACGCATTCCTATTTTTTTGTTTCCAGCGCCTAACTACTACAAGCTACAGATGATGATAACTGAGAAACCTAATTTCTGCTTCACTACCCCACGTAGTGCTCCTAGCACTTAATGTATTTATAGCATTTTTTTGCAGACTCACGATATAGTGCACCCTGTACTCGACCACTCCATACACTCGATACGCGGAGATGATCTTGGCTCGGTAGTCGTGGCCGTCCTTCGGATAGGTGGCCATCACGATGTCCCCGACGGCGAACTGGGCCACCGTGTCATCGCTGTAAGATCAAAATCAGTTATGTATTCATTCAATTAAATTCAATATTTATTCCGTTGCTGCCATGGTATCACGAGAAGCATTTCTTCTATTCACTTCTATTCAAAAACCTAGTGAAAATCGTTTCCTTGATGAAAGGATACTGAGAATACTAGGATTGATGTCTAGATTGATATGAATAAAAAAACACATACTTCGCTCCTGCTTGTCCCACTCCCTGCTGTATGGGTGAGAATGCTGGCGACAGGGACGGCGGTCTGCCGGCAGGGTCGGCTTTGTGGGGCGAGGGAGAGGCGGCGAGGAACGGGACATCGGGCGGGGTGGGGGAGTGCGTTCTGAGATTATACTTTTTAAACATTAAATTTACTTTCAAAGCTTAGATTAGGCTTTCAATGATTAGATTATACTTTTAAAGTAAACTAGTGATGCAACGAGGAAATAGTTGTTTACCTCCGCAGCAATTAGCTAATCGGTGCTTATTCGATGATAGACAATGGTTGAAAATCTACCTCATGTCGTCATCGTCGACCTCCTCCTTCTTGATTTCGCCCTCATCCATCATGGGATACGCGAACAGAGGCTGCTAAATGATTCTCTAATTTCTAATAACATAAGAGACACTCAAAACGTGACACCGTAAGTCTTGCAACACTTTCAATTTCACTGCTGGCAGTCACTCCAAATTATTGGTTTCTGTAGAGCTCTTACTTATTGTCCCTATACTCCGAAGTTTAATCACATATGGTTCACTAATTGTTTTTAAGACCCCGTTGCTGTGTCCATCTCATGCACAAAGTCGATTCCTGACCATAAATCAAAATTAAATTTGCTAGCATACCTGTTCCTGTGCCGGCGGCGCCTCTTCCGCATAGTTGTGCTCGGCAAATTCGAGCCTCGGTGGTTGCTCCTCCATTAATCGCCGGCGAGAAACTTGAAAATATAGTACTTGGCAATATATTTACACTTTCTCGATGTAAACACGCAGAAAGTAAGAACGAGCGATGCCACAGGTAATATTGTCGTTGTTAGTTCAGAACCTCCTCTATCAGGAAACTATAGACAAGGATACGGGGGGTCACTGGCCTAGCAGTGGGCTCCCGCAGGACTTCGTGTGCCTTGAGTACGGGGTGAACCTTTACCTTTACCTTTACGGGGGGCAATCGCTATGCAATCGCTATCACTATAGTTCTTTTGAAAATCGATCGTGTGTGATGAGCGATGCCACTGGGTACAGCAGGGCCGCAAGGGATGTCTTGATTTTTTTTAAAGTTTGAAAATGCAATAAAGAGTGGATAATCTTAAAAATGCATTAAAAAGGACGCGGCACACATGTACCTTCTGATATTTCCCATCCCCGCACACCACGATGGTGCCTCCACAGCAGAGAGACTGGTGGTACGGTAGGCACACCAAACAGGCGTCTTATTTTTGAATATTGTGTTTGAATAGGTCGCTATTTTCGATTTTGATAAATGTATTCACGGTGCAAATGAGATTGAAAAGCTTATATTGGAGAGAACACAAATATGAGACATGTAGGATACTTGACGAATATGGGTCCAGGAAGCAAACTGAATCAGAAAACTACAACATGAGGCAACTAGATACTTCAAATGCAAACGACCGAGAAACGGCGAAAGAAATCACTACATTAGATCAACAGTAAAGCTACAAAGGAGACTTTAATTATATACAACAAATACGGATAAAAAAAAAGAAGCTGGGGACATATTGAGTGGCAAAATCATTACTATTATCATTTACGGCGCTATGTCGGATGAGAACTTTACGACCCGAGAGACAACTGTGTAAGAGAAAATATTGCGAAATAGTTCTCATCCGACACAGTGCCTCATTTACGCATTGCTTGGGCCCGGATTTGCCTATCCGGACGTCTCACGGCGAAGACAATCTTTCAAATCCAGTGCAGCAACCAAGAGATGGTACTGAATCAGGCTTATCTTTTAAATATGCTAATTTCGCACTGGTTTCGCATCAATACCTTGAATACAGCAGTCGGATCTTGGATGCTATCCAAGTACTCGTGGAGTCTTCGATGAGTAATGCCATGTTTCGAGGGAAAATTCACCGTCATCTTTGTAAAGCTTGATCTTGGTACCTGAAAGCGGAGTTCTATTATCTGCATTTTTAGTCCACCCTATCATCTTCACTAGGCTAGCAGCACTATTGGCGACAATAGTGATAACAAATTTTGAAAAAAAGTAAACGATATTTTCGATTTCGCTCAATTTTCATGGTCAGAGAGATTCATAGATTCTAAATAAAGCATTATCCCTAGAGAGAGAATGATAGTTTTAATCAGAATTTTCTTGAAATGTGCATACTTGATTTTTGTTCGTTATCCTGAACAAAATCAGAGGCATCCCATGCGTTGTGGCAACCTCCATCCATCTCGTTTCCAGTTTCACCTAAATTATCGTGAGCTCATTTTATATTCCCCTCTTGAACTAACGTATTCGTTTCTCTTTTCGAAAGAACGACAATAATTGTATATTATGCTAGACAAACACAGTTTGTTGAAGTATAATATTTATTATAGTATAATGGGGGGATCATTTACAATTGCTCTCCTTTCTTCCTCAACCAAATCCGAAGAGTCGCCAGGCAAATGCGAACAATTTGAATCAAAATAATTGAGTCGAACTATTTTGAA
>LS486683.1:635858-656890 GCA_900490705.1 Pristionchus arcanus
GTAAATGATCCCCCCATTATACTATAATAAATATTATACTTCAACAAACTGTGTTTGTCTAGCATAATATACAATTATATTACAATGGGGTGATCCTTTACAATTGCTCGTTCAAATCTACCTTGATCCAAGATTTAGGTCCTGGACGAGGACAGGCACAAAACTATGCCTTATTGGTAGTTTTATTTCGAACGTAGAGCCCGCTGGAGCATTACTGCGGTTTCAGAATATCTGCACAGGAGATTTGCAAGGATGCAGAGTCAATCTTCCTGCATGCCGCGGCTCTGGTCGTTGAAATTTCAATTGAACGAAACGCGATTTCGACCAAAATTGATCCAGTGATAACATAAAAGATTGGATCATGTTTTCCTGTTAATGCCAGAAACATCATGTTTGGTTAAAATCTACAACCGCTTCTTCAAGGTAGCGACCGGTCGTAACACGGTAACCTTGGTAGTGCGCTCAACAAGGTGTCATACGCATGCCCATTGTCAGCAGGTTGTTGTACGACCAAGAACACTGTGAATATTGCTTCTGTTGAGCATATCACGACAGAAAGCGAAGCAGCTGCAGAACTCGAACTTGGAGAGTCTGTATGAATTTCCGCCTCCGTCTTTCTTGTATCCTTGAAATGCGAGGAGAAAATTCCCACTCTCATCTTTTCCGTCCAAAGGTCGCTTAAGTTCAAGACCTTGCGTACTTCAGTTCGGATGACTCGGTCCGAACTCATAAGTATTCAATGAACGGGAAGGAAAGATGTCCTTGTCGGCGACTTCTTTTCACAATGTACCGAGTGCGGCCTTGTGAGATGATGTGGATCGATCAGAGATCCGTAAATAAAGAGCACCATGTGCTCGAAGATAATTTCGTCTGATAGAGACTGATAACGCGAATTCCATCAGAATTCAATTCCTCATCGTCAATGACGATTTGTTCACGGACCGAGTCTTATGAGTGAAACCCCTAGTACGTGCTTAGCAGGTTATAAGTGAGACACCTGCACAGAAAAATCGGGGTTGATCAGGTATGGGTCAACTGAATTCAGTGCCTGTACCGACGAAACCCTCTTGTAGCATATCCACTTGTCAAACCGCTGAGGTTCTCGATGATACAGTTCCAGTGACTCGATCGCAAAATGAGCATGCGATAGCGAAGGAAGCTTCTTTCAAAAAGTCTCGGCACTTGCAGAACGTTTCTACTGCGACTGTGTCTAGATAGGTAGTTCCTGCATTCTCGAAATGAATGCGGATCATAACCTTGATAACCCAGACCGTGTGCCGAAAGATGTGCGCACAATTTCCATCAAGAGTTATTACTCTATTGGTGAGATGCATCGACAGTTTAGCATTCAGCCCACTCGGAATGTGGGTATCACGCCTGTCAGCTACAGATATAAACACCTTGGCCATGATGGGAGTGCTGTCGGCTCGCCGATATTTACGCTGAGGCGCTCTTTGCAGTCGAGAGTGACAAGTAATGAATTGAGTAGAGAACTTGAAGGTGCTCAATCTACTCGAGAACTAAGCATCCTCACTGCAGAAGCAAAATGCTTCGTGCGAGATAGGATTGATGCTGAACAACAACCTGCACCAAAAGGCTCAGGTAATCGAGAATGATCACTCAGTCTCGAACAGTATTCAGTGCCAGCCTTGATAATTGGGCTTACTCGGAATGTGAGTAATATAACTGCCCACTGCAGATGCAACAATTCGTACAATATTGGTATGCTGCTGATCCGTACCCCATGGATATAGGGAATAGTCTCAGTATCGACAGTCATCGATACAACTGCGTTGATAAATCACCAACAAGACATTTCATGACACCGATCAAGTGTTGGTTATGCTCAAGCTTTTTGACAAGCATTCATGCATCATCACAGAGCGTACTGTGTGAAACATGACGAATAGATCATGTCTATGTTCAGCGGAGCAGAGACTCTACATTAGTCTCAGAGTGGTTATTCGTCTTTAATAAAGACTACTTGCTTAATCAGGTCAGGCTGATAATCTACCCATACGATAAATTTCAGTGCAACAAACACAATTATCGACCTTGATAATGATGGGCTGTCCGACAAGAACGTTCAGGAATCTTAGCCTTGCATCTCGCAAGCAATAGGGTTACTGTGCCCGATTAAAGCTCATCTGCCTTCAACCTGGTAGATGTGGCCTGCATTCTCCTGAACGAACCAGGACGAACCTTACTCAATTTTCTATGAGTCAATCGGGAACCACTCAATTCATGCCTCATATAACCAGGTCTCAACCGAGGAAGTTGTGAGTGCAGTGTGGTTAAAGAGTACGGAGAACGCTTGATAAGTAATCAAGGGTTGACGTGTTCCGAGTTCTTTTTACACACTCGTATTGTCCGACCTCACGACCGTGAGGGGAGGATTAGAGAAGGAATTTTCTCTCTCGTTCTTTCTCCGGGACAAGAACCGCAATATTTAACATACGGTTTGTGCGTTTGTATAGAAGTGATTGGTTATGCACCATCACAGGCCATTGTGGATCACCGTCATCCCTTCATCCATTGTGAACTCTTGGTCTCGAATGATGAGACCGTGAGATAACAGCGATGGGACCTCTAACTTGCGAGCTCGAAAGATATTGGAGAACTACCGGAATTCCGGAATGAATCTCCAGAATATTCTTTCTTGCATGTTGCAACTTGACGGAATGGTGTCGTAGAGGAGAACCACTATTGGGTTTCTTCCGAGGCCTGACTCAATCACAGCAATAACCACCCAATGAGGGGGGAATAAATTGCAGTCACCCATACGAAGGATGACAGTGGACTCGTCTCGTAAATGATTGAGATTCCAGGGTCCATTATTGAGGGTGTGCATTTAACGACTGATGTTGCGAGGCAGCAACATCATCAATTAGGATACAGTGACAGAAATACCAATGCATTTGCTAACACTAGCAGAAGCCATGGCCATAAACATTCGTAGAGGGCACAATCTGCCCGGGAAAGGTTCTATCAGGAATCTGACAGCGGCTCGAAACCAATTAACATTGGAATGCATGCCTTGTAACAGCTATGTCATGGTTGCATTGTAAAGGTGGTATTATTGAATTAATATCACACAAGCGTATCCATTTGATGACATCGTCTAACCAATTGCCTTCTTACTAACACAAGCACAGACGTCAATAGTTGACGCGAGCAACGGATACTGTGCTGTGGAGGGCGAGGAACGAGATTGACTGGCTCATTGTGCCCAGGAAGACCGATGAAGCACGGTCTGTACTCGGAGAAGTCGAGTTACACACTCGATGAAATATCACTGGCAAGGGATACACCCATCGGGGATCCATGCCAGGTAGATTGACGAGGAGGGTTCACATTCAGCGAATCCCACTCCTGGCGGGTGAATCGATCCATCCACTTCTCGATCGCAGCCATCCTCATACCATCCAATGCTCCTCCACTAAGGAAGGACTCGGGGATACAGACGTATGGCAGTTGCCTGGGGATCCAGGGACGATCCTGGGATCCAACGGATCCTGATGTCCCTCAGGAGGCGAGATCCGCGAGTCAAAAGAAGTGGCGACTGCAGAAGGTGATGCTCCCCCTCCGAGATAGCCGATTGGCTGGAGGTAAGGAGATCGACGAGAAGGAGTTGGAGGGCTCGATACCCGGAGGAGACCTCCACTGCTTCGGCCGGAAGACGATCCTGGTGTTGAAGAGATCGACCAGATCTTGAGAAGACCACCGCGACGCGAAGAGTGAGAGATGACGAATACTCATTCGGAGCGAAGAGAAAAGGAATGAGGACAGCGGCCTATTGACCGCTTTTATACGCCAGACTACGTGCGAATGAGAGATTCAAAATAGTTCGACTCAATTATTTTGATTCAAATTGTTCGCATTTGCCTGGCGACTCTTCGGATTTGGTTGAGGAAGAAAGGAGAGCAATTGTAAAGGATCACCCCATTGTAATATAATAATCTTTTATTATCATCATTCCCAGGAGTATTTTCAAGTAAAGACGTGAAAAGGGCTTCATGATCTTACTTGGAATTCGAGAAGCTTATTGTCCGGCACATCATCGAGACAGTCTTGGAGGGAGAAATGGATATCAACGTCACGGGCTGAGATTTCAATCTCGTCGAGTAGAGTCTGACGTGCCTGTCATGGTATAGTTCAAAAGTTCACCTGATGATACGCAACTTTTACTGTCCGTGAATGCACTAGTGCATTACCCTCGCTCACTCTATCTGCTACCATTTTCTAACAAGATACTCTAGGTGTAAGATGTCTAGATGCAAGATATTGTAGATGTGAGATAATACGCCAAGTAAACACACACCCCTGTCCGTCTCTCCCTTCGCATGTCCGCAGCACCGTGCACAACTCCGTCCCTTGTCTCCCCGACGATTAGAATGTCCAACTCGTCCGGAATCTCACGCTTGATCTGCGGCTTCACGTCTATCGACGGCTTATCAAGCGAGCCGGAAGGACCGGCCGGGTCACTGGGCGCCGCGCTATCGAGTGGGGGCTGGTGGTAAGGTGCGTTGGAAGGGTTCATCCGGTCACTGGGCGCGGAAAGGGTACTCGCAGGGACGGGGAGAGACAACTGCTGCCCGATGAGGGGCTGCACGGCTGCAGCAGGATCAATCAGCAGCTGGCCAAGAGAAGGGCTGGCCAGATCCCTAGGTGCTGCACCGGCCGGAGACGCAGCAACTGCTGGCAGCCTGTTGTTGCGATGATATCGCTGAGTAGTCGGACCGCCCTTCCGCTTCCAGTCGCACTTGCTGCTCTCCTCCTCTTCTTTCGAGTCCTCCTGAGAATCCTCCTCCTGCGCCGCAAGCCGGGCGGCAACCCCCGCGACCGCAGCGGCTCTGGGCGGGCGCTTTCGCTGCTGCCCAAAGACATCGTGAGCCTCTGGATCGTTCTCAGTGACAGCCGGCACGAAACTTGCAGCGCGATCATCCGAAGTGCTGGTAGATCCGGAAGAAGAACCAGACTGGCCTGCATAGAGTTATTTTCGAATATTTGGAATTTTGTTTTCGACACTCTTAACATAACACCAACTCACCCATCATATCGCCACCGCCGTCGGTGTCTGGAGTTGTGTCAATGGGCTGATCATCTAGATATTAGAGTTCTCTTATTGGAAAATTTTCCGGATTCTCAATAAGCCGAACAAGGGGATTAACCGCACTCGCGAAAATAGAGTGTGAAGAATGAGGAGACTATTGGAAATCCATTAGTGTTATTGGAAAATCATTTTCCAATAAGAGAACTCTACTAGACATATATTTTTTTGGATAAAACTCCGTTGTTGTTTCTCATAGTTGTGAATTGTATCGTGTAGCCACCTCACCGATCGAGTCGCTATCATCGATGTCCCTGCTTCGATTGATTGCCTCCTCTCCTTCTCTACTGCCGTCACTGCCATTGCTCAATGCATCCTCTCCCCATCTTCTGTATGCCTGCAATCATTACTCTTAAATAAAGGAGAATGTCCTCCCTGTGTACGTGTGTTTGTCCACTTTTGCAAAAATCACGTAAACAGGTCACGAACTCACAAACACGTCGAAACATGCCGCGACCGCTTTAGAAATGCGGTGAACCCTGCGAGCCGATTAGACCCCCCAAATGTTTTCCCCAATGCTAGAGGGATATCAATTCTTCGAGGGGTTCATTGGAGCATCAAAAATAGAGATGATACCAACTCGAGTATTATACTGCCGAGCGTAAACGTTCACTGATTGTGAGGCCGGAGAGGACGGCGCGGCACGGCTGATGCGAGACATTCTCCCTTTCTTAGCGACAGCTGGCTGGAAAAATGATGATTACTAATAGTAAGCAGATCGCCTAAGTATTCATGACGACCATATTATCTGAAGCCGTTCAATTGGATGACGAGCTAAATGTACCTTATTCATCTTCTTCTCTGTCCTCCTCTTCCTTCCTAGCTTATTCCTTCGAGCCTTCCTGTCTGTCTCTTGTTGTGCCTTGTTCTCTTCCATTTGCTCGAGAGCCTCTTCGAGGAGTATCTGCGATTACTTCATCACTACTTACGCTCATTCAAAGCTTTCTAAGTAATATCACTCATAACTACGCACCATGCGCTCTTGTCGGTAAAAAAGGTAAAGCTGTATCCACGTCAAGCGATTTTTACAGTCATAATACAACGCTAGGTGGGACCCACTGGTAAGGCCAGCTGTTTGACGGACTACATGCCCCTGCTGTCCAATGCTTTCTAGGGTAGCTCTTGTCGGCTGGTTCGTAAATAAAATGGTTAGTATTCGCGAACAATTTACCTTGTGTTCCTTCTCGAGGTCAGAGTTGTAAGGGCGTATCATCGCCTCACTAATGACATCAAACATCCCGTCGCTCTGGAAAAGTTGATTTGGATTATCTATCGAATTGAAGAAAAAAAAACGATCCCTTGGATGATTTTTGGATAGAGGAACAAAGCTGATTAACTCACAGTCCACTGCAGCGTATAACTGATGGGATCGATGTCCGCATCCACGCTCACGATTTTGGCCGAGTAGAGAAAGGGACTGTCCTCTAACCACAAACTGAGCACCCTGTCGCCCTTGGCGAACTTGGGACGTCTGGAATGGATATCGATTCGTATCTTGAACAAATGAAATGTGCGTTCATTGGAATCATGAGAACATATTTTTGACAAACAAAATAGTTTCCTTACGATTTCGACAAAGGACGATGTGGCGTATCATCTGCGGGTGGAGAAGGGGCAACGTCGTCCATCGGGTCGTCGCTGTCAATTCAAATCATTTAAATTATTTATCCGCCAGGTGAAAAAAATGAAAAGAGGGAGTATCGATGATCTTCGTTTTTTTTTATTGGCAGAGGTCCGTCGTCTTGGTGGCGAATCGGTTGGGGGGTGGGAGCTTCGGGGGAACAGCAGGTTGGTGTCAAAAAATATCAGAGACGCAAGAGTGAATCGGATGTAAAAGAGATAGAGGGAAGAGACAAAAGAAGAAACCGGAAGGTTTGCGGTGAACTTGTAACTGATTCTGGACAAAGCACGTCCTCACCTTCGATAGGGGTAAGAATTGGGGGCAAATTGCAAGGATGAAAAGGGTGGCAAAGCAAACAAAAAGAGGCCCGAAAAGTTGCCTAGTCAAACAATAGCTAGGAAAAGCGAGGGAAAGGCTAGGGGGTCTTGCGGGCCGTTCGTTAGCAACCGAGAGTCCATCGAGTCGTCGGCGAGAGGGGACTATACATATGAGGCCGTTTGCGTTTGGATCAAACGGGGGGGGGATCGATTTCGCAATATGTTCTCTTTTCGCTCCAGGGGGCACCTCCAATCATTTTTGCCTGAAAATGGATTTTTCGAGCTTTTCAAGCCAGAAACGAATCAAAAACTCTTAAATTCTAAAACTAGCCAGCTACGCTCGCTGCGCTCGCTCGCTGGCTAGATGTCGCCGGGTTGTCCCAGTCTTATGCAAACGCTTCGCATCGCCGGGTTATCCCAGTCATTTGCAAACGCACTTCGTGATTCTTCCCCATTCTCTTGCATTATTGAAATAAAGTCATTCATTTGATATAGTTTGCATAACACATTTGAAAATTAAATAAAGAAAGATTCAATTTGCTGGGACAAATATGTAAATACCCTTCTCTCTCGAATCGGAAATGCGGATTGAATCCGCTAAATATTGCGGATTTGACCATTGTTCGCCGCTCCGAGTGAGAGCGAAAATTGCGGAATGAATCCGCAAATATTAGCGGATTTGAGAATAGCGGATTGAATCCGCTAAAATATTAGCGGATATATCCGCTTGTGAACATTCAGCGGATATATCCGCTATTCATATCCGCTAATATTAGCGGATATTTTTTTGTGTGTACCTGTTCATTACTCGCTACGTCGCTTACTTAGATCTTATTTCTCTTCACTTAAATTTATCGAGTAATATCTGTATCTAGTACTTCCATTGTATCTAGTATGCAATATTTCCCAATCCGTACATCTATCTTGCGAGAACAATCATAACCACCGTGACCAAGTTGCCAGTGTATTCTCAATCGGTATTCATCGGCAAAACATTCGCAATTTTTTTTTCAACGTTCGATAGTAAAGATAAATCTTCCGATAAAAAAATTGCACGTTTGATTCTGATTCATACAGGAAATTACGTAACTGCACTTCTGGCAATTCATTGTTGTTTTGGCCCAGCCTTTTCTCGCAAATTAATCCCTCCTTATCATTCTCATTCCCGACCCCGTCACATGCAGAGCTGTCGTAGCCCGGGCCAAAAAAACAGAAAGTTGGGAACTTCCGTCGGCTTCATAGAAGGATTGATCTCTATTGGGAGGTTCCTTCCACAAATTTCACACGAAAATTTGTTTTACAAACAATCGATTCAGTATCGCAATCTCCTTTATTATCACTCAGGGATTGTACTCGATGGGCAGGTTCTTTCTGCGGACCATTCCATCGGTCTGGAACCACTCGCGACGGAACTGCTTGGCAGCTCCATCCGGAGCGTTGGTCCACTCGATCGTGACACGGTCGTTGTTGATGTCCTGAAAAGAAGAGGTGCTGTATCGATTAGGGAGAGAGTACGGTAACGAAGGGATTCTGTAGGCAATCTGTTCAGACTACAGTAATCTGGTGAAGGGATACCGTACCTCCTGTCCATAGGCGAACGCGTCGCAAGAGACGGCGATAAGGGCATTCTCCTTGGGATCGAGTACTCCGGCAGCCGGGTCGACTCCGAGTCTTCTCATGTTGGTGGTCTTGAACGCCCAGCCAATGCGTTTGGATCCAATGTTGGTCACCTTAACGGGGATACGGTAGGCATTGTATCTCAATATACAGCTTAGAAGAAGTGTACGGTAAGAGGATGGCTACGATACACACATCTTAGCCCTATGCGGAAATAGGAAGACCCTTGACAATAAAATAAATGATCCGGGGGTGATAGTGACTTGTGTGAGACGAACGCTACAGTCAAAGGAAAGAAAGTTGATATTTTCTGATATTATAGGTACGGAGTGAACCGAGGATGATACCTTGATGTGGTAGGTGTGCTTGTCGTCGTAGGGGGCGTTGAAGACGATCTTGGTGCCCGGCTGGGTGCTGATGTCTTCGGGAGCGAGGGAAGAGGCCATGTCGTGTGCTGACTTGGTGTGAGAAAGACGAATCGTCGGCCTGTTATATAGCCCTATTTGATGTGATTGCAATCAGACAAGATCATGTACTAAAGTAATCGGGAATATTATGTCATGGCGATCTTGTCTGAAAAATAGATTTAGACCTTTTTTAAATGATGTTTGATCGACTTGTTTGATCGCTCCATTGTGACAAAAGATTTTTTTATATACATTTTTCATCTATGATTTTATATGGTCAATTAAAAAATTGCGGAAAAGGGGATTTTTTTAAATTTAAAAAAATTAATAAAATCAATACACGATACACCGACACACGATACGGTAGTGCATTTGCCGGAGATTTGCATATTTCCCGGCTCCATTCTTCGCTTGTTGATTTCAAATTTCACTTGTGCATAACTTTAAAAATCTTTGTTTTCTCGTCTATCTAATGCTACCAACAACTTTACGTCGTTTGAAATCAGTATTAACACACAGGCCTCATGTTTTCTTCATGAGTATGGCTAAAATATGTGATATTCACCGTGATAACCCAATCACTTTTCTTTCATATCGCTGCCACTATGTCACCATTTTATCAATATTTTTAATTTTAGACATGTCATCGAGTTCCGGCTCTGACTCGGAAGTGAGCGAGCGGGGCGGCGGACCTGCTCCAGCAGCGAGAGAAGGATCGGGATCGGGCAGCGATTCCGACTCGGCCCCTTCCCATCGATCCGCCACCCCTCCTCCTCAGAGAGCAGCCAGAGATTCGGGTTCGGGTGAGTCCCTTTGCTGCGCTCCATCCTGTCCTTGATAGTCATAGTCATCATAAATGTACAGTGATAACTAAAGTGGTGTTTATAATGACCCGTGTTTTGCGGCAAAAACGATTGCCTTGTAATCGAATACGTTGTAGATGAGGACTCTTCTCCGAGGAAGAAACGTGTGATGAGCTCTTCGGAAGAATCGAGCGGCGACGAACGCAAACCGAAAGACGTTAAGCCCAAAGAGGTGGGGATTATAATATTTTTGTTATTTCACTTTTTGTGCTATTGCGGAAACTGTATCTTCCATCTTTCTTTTTTTTAATATACTTTTTTTCTATTCCAGGAAAACCTGTTCGGTGATGATTCCTCGGACGGTGAAGCCAATGAGAGGAGACGCTCGCCCAGAGGTAGCAATTTATTTTAACAATATTATTATGAAATTTTGTTAGACCTCTAGGAAGCAGTAATGAAGATCGATCACTGGCCTAGCAGTGGTCACCAGCAGTAGTTTGCGAGCCTTCAATTGGGAAAATATCAGTATTATAATATATCTAATTATGAAAATTGGTTCAGACAAGAAAGGGGGTGGATTTTTTTAGATACGAGTATTTTAATTTAATAATTATTAAACTACTAGGAAGCGGTTCGGAGGAGGAGGGATCGGGTGGTCGTCGCGAGCGGGGTGATGATGAGGAGGAAGAGCAACAGGAGGAAGACGAGGAGGCACCGCCGACGGTGATAGAGGGAGAGGGAGTCGCTGTGAGTTATTACAAGAAATATAGACGAAAATCTGGTTAATTTATCGTTAAAACTGTGAAAATGGCCTGCCAAATAAGGGGGGGGGTTGTTAAAAAGAGACTTGGAAGCACCGCCGACGGTGATAGAGGGAGAGGGAGTTGCTGTGAGTTCACCTCCTATTAAATATTTATTAAGAAAAATCAGGATCATTTGGGGGATAATACACGAAAGTTAAGACCACGTCTGAATTCCGATGGGAATGAATTAAATTATTATTTATGGTAACACATTTCTTTTCAAGTTCATTAGGCCATCTCGGTCACTTCAACGTCAATGACGGTTACGCGAGTTAGAGGGAAAGTAAATGTATTTATGCTATAATAAGTATATTTTCAGGTGAACATGGACATGGGCTCGCTCAACCCCATGTTCGTGCGTCTGCCCAATTTCCTGTCCGTTGCGAAGCGCCCATTCGATCCGGCCTACTACGAGGAGGACGATGATGATGATGCGCTGGACGCGGAGGGAAGGAATAGGTTGAAGCTGAAGGTACGGTAATTGTTAATAAAAATGATAAATCATGGATTGGTTTGTCAAAAGATTGAGAAGAGAGCAGAAGAAAATTGGTGGCTTTTGAGCCAAAATCAGTGGGGTTTATGTCGGCTACAAGGTGAGTTTTCGTTTCAAATTGCGGATGAGTAGGCTTGGTCGGAATGAAAATGATATACAAATCTAACTAATACATGGATCAAAATTGAACGGTCTGCTAGCATGATTTGGGATATCCGATGATCATGATCCTGGTAGGTGGAGAACACGATTCGATGGCGGAGTACCGTGTCCGAGGAGGGCGAAGAACTTTTTATGTCAAAATGAGCGGATTTATGACAGCTAGTAGGGGGGGGGGGGATTTTGTTCCAAAATCGCGGTTCCCAACATCCTATTGTAGATCCCGCTGTTATCATAGCAATTTTACATATGAAACTTTTTTGTAAATAGATTTTTTTTAACGAAAATATAGTGATTAAAGTGCGACTTGGCAGGTGGAGAACACGATTCGATGGCGGAGTACCGTGTCCGAGGAGGGCGAGGAGCTGCGGGAGAGCAATGCCAAGATTGTCAAGTGGAGCGATGGAACGTAAGCTATTCTTTTTTTTTATTTGAATAAGAGTACCGTAAGAGTCGCTTAAAAGAGACTATCGAGAAGTATTTTTCACTCTAAAATTGGCCTTTTTCCGCTACATGTTTTCTGTTTCATGAAACCTATATCAGGGGGAGCTAACGCGACCGATCTAATATCATACACTCTGTTATTAAAATAATTGTTCAGTATGTCGATGCATCTCGGCAACGAGATATTCGACGTGCAAGTGATGCCCGTCAGCGACCACAACCATCTCTATATTCGACAGGTAATAATGATTATTGTTATTTGTGATAAAATTTGTGTAGTAAAAAATCAATGTAATTTGAAGTAGATGAAGTGTAACTATTTTGTGAAACGTAACTCTTGCATCTCGTTTCCAAAAGGCACTGCATCACGCCCACTGCTGGGCTATATTCCTCGTTCGATCATCTGAGTGCGGGGCCCCCATGAAGAAATTATCGAAAATTTGCGGAGCCCCCTCGTTGTCCGAAATGGTTTTCGCGGGGCCCCCTAACAGAAAATTTCCGAAAATTGCGGAGCCCCCGGACAACTAGCGGAATTTAGCTCATCAGTGATCACGCCATATAATTACAGGGACAAGGTCTGGTGGGTCAAGCTGTATTCAACACTAAATTGAACCTCCGTCCGCACTCGACTGAGAGTGTCACGCACAAAAAGGTTTGTGATTATTTATTTGTATATTTTAAAAATTAAGTTTGCTACTCTTAAATGAAAAAGCACCCTATTTCGAGGATAATTCTATCCTGACAATGACAATGGCTTAATTAGGAAATAGAACAGATCATTGATTGATTGACAAACTGACAATGTCTATCCTTTATATTCTAGATGACAATGACAAGGCACGATTGACAAATTCACAATTCTTGATACTTCAGATGACAATGACAATGGCGGAGAAGACTCGCAAGTCCGGCCAGGTCAAGATGATATCGAATGTCGGCAACAATCCGGACGCCGAGAAGCAGGTGAGTGTGTTGTTGTTGTTGTTGTTTTTGTTATCTTGTTTTTTGTACCCAATGCTAATATCTACATGTTCATAGCTTGATATCACGTGTCAGGATAAGAAATGTAAATTATTTTATTAGTTAGGTGATAATTAGAGCTCATATTGCCTCTCACTTGCAACAACCTGGTGTAGCTCGTATCACGCGGGTTTTGTTTGTAACCGAAATGTGAGAGGAACATTTTTGTCGGACTTGAACGGGTCTCAAAAAGAAGTACGTGACACCTACATTTTTAGCCAATTTTCGACAATATCTCCTAAAATCAACTGGTTGTCGATGTGCGCAAGGAGGGGGCGTTGTTATTGTTGTTGTTATTGTTTTTATTATTATTATTGCTATTATTTTTCAGGACATTGTCCGGAAGGAGGAGGAGGCGCTGCGTGCTGCTACCCGCAGCGCGATGGCGCAGGGTCGATCGCGACTGAAGAACCGGTACTCAGGCATGTCCAGCGCCTTCCTCGAGGGAAGAGGAGAGGATTCGGGTCAGTTTTAAAGCAAATTGTAGATGATATGCGGGTGTTTGGTTAGAAATTGGTGGTGATAGCGGTACTGGGGCATGTCCAGCGCGTTCCTCGAGGGCAGAGGAGAGGATTCGGGTAAATGGCGTTTTGTTTGTTAACGAGATACCTTCTTGCGGTTAGTTATTGACTACTCGTTGTAGCTCGTTTAAAGCGGGCTAGTAAATACAGTAATTGTAAATACTAAAATGCTAACAAAATGAAGATATTGGATAGGGAAGAGAGAATACGTTTCGTTGTTGTTGTTTTATGGAATAGTAGTCAACGGATTATTGGAATGCAATATTTTGATTGGCATTTCATAACTTGGTGTAACTTGTTTCACACAAGATGTTTTCGAAATGAGTGGGCACTTACGATACTCGGGCATGTCTCTCGATAGGATTCGGGTTAGTGGCGCTTTTTTAGCGAGACACCCTCTTGCCACATATTTTACGACTTTGTGTAGCAGTGTCAATACGATATTTTTTCAAATAAAACATATTTGCGTTATAATGTTTTCAAAATAAGTATAACACATTGTTTATCGGCTCTTTATCGATTTAATATCCACGACAGTAGACGTGTAGAGCGACCTGAAACATGTATGTACAAGGTGCAATAGAGAGAATACGCTTACCCGCACAGCGCACAGGAGCAGTCCTGCGATGATACCGAGAATGGAAAGGGCGAGTCCCCATCCATGGGTCCAGAAGGCCTGAGAACAGGGTTCAATTGCCTAGGTTAAATCAATTTTTAGGTGGGTACGTGTTCAGTATCCCAAGTTTTCCTCAAGCGGGCACGTTTTAAGTCCTAAACCAAAAAGGGGTTCTGTAGGTTAAAATTAATGAAGTAGTTGATCCCTGCCTGAGGATCATGGTAGGCAGTAGCGGACTCGACCGATGCCTCCTCCATGAATATCGCCATTTCGCGCCTGGAATGGGTGTTACATTGAAATATCAAGAACAATACATCGAAGGGGCTACTACTGGCGCTGTTTGTCTAGAAAATGAGAAGAAATCGCAGAAACTGGAAGGCAGGCCAGTAGACCGTATCCCTTCATCCCTTCTGGAGATTCTAAGCCCTTATGACAGAAGGGCGGAGTCGCGGAGGATGCAATGGTATCCATGCAACAGCGATGCTTATGGGCCATAATATGAGGAAAATGAAGTGCGGGTGCTTCGAGAGAATGGTGTTGCACCGGGAATAGCAACCACTGCGGTTGCGACGTTTTCGATCAAAAAAACAACAACAACAATAAAACAATAACAAAAACATTATTATCATTATAACTATTTCCAGACGAGGAGTCCCTGGGCGCGATCAAGGGTCGCTACCAGCGGGGCGGCCGGCACGGCGAGTACTCGGGCGGAGATCGACCGCTGATCGGAGCATCGGACTCGGATTCGGACAGTGGAGAGGGCGAGAGACGGCTGAAGGAGGCGAAGGACAGCGATGCGGACTCGGATGATTCGGTGAGATAAATAGGAGTGGGGTGCGATAGGTGCGCCGGGTTAGAGGAGGGAGGGAGGATGGGCGGCGATGGAAGAGGAGATTGATGAAAGATTGCTGAAATCTTTGTCTATATTTAAATATAATTCTAATATATTTCTATTGGATGGAAATGACTTTGCCATTGGATTTATCGGGAAAACGTAGGTTATTGAGCGGCCCTTGAAAACTGAATCAACCCTGTGAATTGGGGTTATTAATTATTATTATTATTCATTTTTCTTGCAGGATTTGCGCCAAAAGAAGCAGCAGAAGAAGCAGATCGTGACGTCGGACGAGGACAGCGACTGATTTCCCGGATTACGGAAATTCCCGGCTTCGGTTCCGGTCCGGTCGATTTCCCGGTTCCGCTTTTTCCATACTATTTCGCACTTTTTTCTGTTTGTTTTTCTCCGAGATAGCAGTTTTACCTTGATCTCCCGGAATCCTGATTGATAGATTTTAAAAAACGTCCTGGTATTGTTGTGACCTACCACTCCATTTATAGCCACGATTTTTCTAAGTTATTGAAATGTTGTATACAAAATAAACGTTGTTTCTCAACAACGATTGACGTGTGCAGAAGTTGGAGTCCTCGATCGTACCTTGGATGTTTTTTTAAAATATATTTTAAAATAGTAATAACAATTAAAAGAATGGCAATGCTACGGGAGATTGACGTGGGAGGAACGAGCGTCGAGATCGATCAATTGTTTGAGTCAGGTACGGTAACCTTGATTTCCACCTAGGACCCAAGATGCTAGATCCTGCCCCTCTTTCGGAGTTTTATTTTTACATGTACGGTAAGCACAGGTTCCATACAGTGCCCTTTAAGATATTCTGTGAGATACGTTAGACGAGGGTTCACTACATGACCATATTAATAGGCTCCGCCCCCTTTTCAATCCGTATCTCAGTCCAAGGAATCTGATTCAGATGTGAATGGAGTCGTCTGGGATTCGGCACTGGTCGCCATCTACTACCTCGCGAAGCACGGAGATCTCGTTAGAGGGAAAACTGTGAGCATACATTTGCATTGCCTACTGGGGACCAAGAATATGTGGTCTCACACTGATAAGTTTTCAGTGATAACCATAGTTTACAGGGTACATTGAACCCCCGAACCTGGATGTAGTGGTCTGTTGATACGGAAATGTATGAATATAATAAAATAAAAATGTAGAGAAGTAAACATTCGTGTTTCATGGCGCATTTCGGTCTCACTCATGGGATGTACCTAGTAATTGACTGAACGCTTCGGACTTTCAGCAGGCCATACACATCGCGTGATGTTTGGCACTGCTGAAGCTCCGAAAGCTGCAAAAAGGGAAACGATACGATAAATTGGAATAAAATTAATGTTCTTGTTTCATGGTTGATTTCGGTTCCACCCTTGGTATGTAACTTGCAACTTGCTCAACGCTCCGGTTCTCCAACAGGCCGTACATGCCGCCCTATGTTCGGCATTGTTGGATCACCGAAATCAGCAAGTTCGTAAAATTATGATATAAAATTGAGCTAAAATCAATGTCCGTGTTTCAAGGCGAATTTCGGTCACACTCATGGGATGTACCTAGTAATTGACTGAACGCTTCGGACTTTCAACAGGCCATACAACTCGCGTTGTGTATGGCACTGCTGAGGTCCGAAAGCTGCGAAAAGGGAAATGATCATTGCTGGGCAACATCTCTCTATTTCTGCGGACAAATTACACAAGTCATCATTACTGTTTTGCACTCAGATCCGCTCAAAGTTCTCATTGTCAGTAAAAAAATTCAATATTTTGGCGCTTTTCCTCACTTTTAGATATTCGATGGAACTATTTTGCTTTCAGATCCTTGATCTCGGCTCGGGCACGGGCGCTGTCTCGATCGCGTGCGGAGTGCTGGGTGAGTAAAGGGGCTGCCCCCCCCCCCCCTCTACTCTTTTGAGGCCGAAATTTGTGAGAATAGTGTCAAATATTGACCAGATTGGTATGGCCAAAAGGCAATGACACCTGAAATATGGCAAAAAAATAAGTGTTTGTGGAGTATCCTTGATTCCATGATGTGCCTATAAGGGTTGATGCGTCTGGATAATACATATCGATATATTTATTGTATCCTTGTTAGATATGGTGTATTATAATAACAGTAAGACGAGAATAGCTATTAGCGTAGTAGCCATGATGTAATGCATTCATGGAAAAGCTATTCGAAAACTACCTGGAATTTGAAAACATACCCCGCATTCGAGGTTTCCGTTAACAAGGCATGTTACCTACGATTTGGAAACACCCCCCGCATTCACAGATTTCGGCGGCTTCCAAGGTCTTTTTCATAAACATAGCCGGCTTTTGAAGAATTTTGTTACCTAACTTTTTCATGTATGGTACACTTCCAGGCGGAAAAGCGATCGCCACCGATCTGCCCGATCGTCTGGATCTGATCAGGGAGAATATCGATTTGAATAACAGCAAGATCAGCGGAGAAATGAGTGTGGAGCCGCTGGACTGGAATGATGGATACTCGAAGGTATGAGAGTATTTTCAATGTTTCAATTGCAGATGAAATTCGAAAATATTTCTCGGTTTGTAAATTGTGTAGTTGTGTAATTATTTATTAGCGTTGGTACTATGCGGAAAAAATAAGGCAAGGGACGGATCCGGTTTCGTTCGTTTCCGCAGCTTTTATGAATCAGCTCCTTGTACAACGTATTCTTGAAGGGCACTCCGATCGATCTGCTGCTGGTGGTCGACTGTGTGTACTACAAGGCGAGCATCGAACCGCTCATCAAGACCATGAGGGAGGTCAGGGCGAAGAAGACGTTGGTGGCGTACGAAGTGAGGGATTTGGGTGAGTAAAGGGGGGGTAAAGATCAAAGATCACTCAGAGATCAAAGATCAGTAGTTTCATCTAATAGCCCTAATGGCATACCTTGCAGGTGAGACGATCGAAGCTCAGCAAATGTTCATGCAGCGGCTCGGCGAGGAATTCGTGATCGAAGAAGTGCCAAAGGAAGACTTGGACGAATTTGGATGCGACGAGATCAATTTGTGTTTTGTCACGCCGAAATAATGTTATTGTTTTGATTGTAAATGCTAATTTAGAAGTGTAATTGATTCAGCATTATCAAAATACAGCCATCAGTCAATGATTTGTAACGATTAAGAATTGTGTTTGTTAGTGCTTTTTTGTTATCAGTGTGCAGTCATGTTGTTCTCTTGTACGAGTAAAGTATTTTGAGGCGTGTGTGTGTGTGAGTCGAATGATACGGCGATTGATAGTGGTTGCGAGGCCTCCGAGGAGTATCTATTTTCGTTCTGAGAGGAACTGAAACCAGTGTTGCGTATCACTGAATCACCATATATCTTTAAATATCAGTTCAAATTTGGTATATGTTGAGCGTGAATATTTCTTGCAATTCGATATCTCTAAACCGCCGAAAGTCATCAGGGATGCGTAACATTGGTTTCAGCCCGTAACGAGATGCTGTCACTGTTGTCCCGCTTTCTTCCCTCCTTCACCGCTCGCGCGACTGCAGCTAGATGTTAGTAACGATTAGACTTTGAAAAGGAACTAGGGAACTAGTTCCTTACTAGTCAAATGCACTGCTCCACTCGAGAAAGCGTGAGCGGAATGAGGAGAGTCCAATTTCGATTTGACTAGTAAGGAACTAGTTGCTAGTTCCTTTTCAAAGTCTAGTAACGATGCAGCGATACTTCTGATTGGACGGGTAAATTTTAGTCGGTGGAAGAAATTCTTTTTTTAACAATGTAAAAATGTAACGGATTTTGATTTAAATTCCCGCAAAAAAATCGTAACTACTGTAATCAAATTTTGTAATGGATCGCTATCGAATTTGAATTCCCGCCCTTATTTTGGAAACCATTTGTAATGTATCCATTTCGTCAACAACCATTTCTGCTCTTGCTTTCCTTCTTTCTTTTTCGTTTTTTCTCGTTATTCTTTATTTTAATTTATCAGTATTCCAGTTATCACAACGCATTGCGAGATGGCAGATCCGTCCTCCTTCTCCAACCATCTCAACGTTGTCATCCGGTCGACCAAGCTGGACTGGAAGGTGAGGTGTTGTTGTTGTTATTGTTGTTTTTATTGTTTTTTGTTGTTATTACTATTTTTAAACTATTTACAAAAGCATAGTGTGTGTTGCTCCCATTTTTGCTTGTAATCTGAGGGTTTTGAGATGACATTATCAGGAGCGACTTGATCATGCAATATCATTGATAACTTATCAATGTCAGGTCGATATGGCGGCCAAGACGATCGCCGGTCGTGTCGATCACGAAGTGGAGGGCATCACGGAGAGCAGTGAGATCATCCTCGACGCGAGGGATCTCGCCGTCGAGAAAGTGCTGTGGAAGGGCGTCGAGATCCCCTTCAACTATGAGAAGGTTGGCACTTACTAGGATTGTTCTCGGGATTCCCGATAAATGGTTAGATTATGGCTCGCGTAAGTCCGTGGAAGGCAGAGATCCCCCTGATACTTGTCAGAATACGGCTACACTTTTTTATGATTACTACCTTACGAGAGCATCATCAATATCCCCAATAACAGTGAATGTAGTGATACTGTTACTGTATTATGTGTTCATATTTGATATTTCAAAAACAAATTTTATTGAATTAAATTATATTTCTCAGGTCAATCCCGCGCTCGGCGACCGCCTGTCCATCGCGATCCCCTCTCTGCCGAAGGGCGAGCGGGCCACCCTCTCCATCTCCTATCGGACCTCCCCGTCGGCCCGGGCCCTCCAGTTCCTCTCCCCCGCGCAGACCAGCGACAAGCAGGGACCCTTCCTGTTCTCGCAGTGCCAGGTATGAAGGGGGAAGGGTGTGCGCTAGGAGAGGCGGGTTAGGGAGAGGGGCGGGGCTTCGGTTCTCGCAGGGCCAGGTTGATTATGGGTTCCTGATATGTTCTAAAAACTCGATGTAGCATTTGCAATACAATATCGCCTGTCAAAAAACTAGACATGATTGCGAAATGAAAGATCTAAAAATTTTGTACAGTTTAATGGTGCGCTATGAAGCGGTAGATCAGCGAGTCTTCAGCAGAAACAGTGTTGAGCGACCCCTCCAACTTTAGTGTGTACCCCCGCGCTTGGGCCGCAGTTCACTTGAAATTTAGGCGAAAATTTTGATATTTAACACTTGTATCCCCAGAAAAGCCCTCTTGTACCGCCGCAAAACCTGTCTTTGGTGGTTGGCGCTCAACAGTGAGCAGAAAGTTGTGACAGAATAAATAATGTAAAATTCAGGCAATCCACGCGCGTTCGATCGTGCCGTGCCAGGACACGCCGGCGGTGAAGGCGCCCTACACGAGCAAGGTATTGTTGTTGTTATTTGTTATTGTTGTTATTGCTTTGATCGTTGTTATTGTTATGATATTATCTTCCATGTAGGTATCCGTCCCGGCCGGCCTGACGTGCCTCATGAGCGCGATATCCGCCGGCAAGGACACGAGCGGCAAGGAGCAGTGGGTGTTCGAGTTCGATCAGGTAATTATTTGGTATTTCGAAAATTAAAAAAAAGGGAAAATAAAGCCAGTGGTGGAGTAAAATATGAAATCGAATGGGTAAGTTTTTTTTACTGTTCAAAACGTAAAAACGGGTCTAGTGAATCTCAATCACTCGCTATCCATAACTTACATACAAGTTTTCGGTTTCAGTAAAGCATGATCTCCCCGAATTTCAGTGTTGTGTGATATTCAGTGAACTGTCAATTACACTATTTCCAGTCCATCCCCGTGCCGTCCTACCTCATCGCTTAATTTCTTTCTCAAATTTATATGGCAGTCAGCTCATCATTCCCCGCGTTCACATATTGACAGTCATGTTATCAGAATATTAATTACCAGAATAATATAATTTTCAGTCCATCCCCGTGCCCTCCTACCTCATCGCCATCGTCGTCGGCGTGCTGGAGCAGCGCGAGATCGGGCCGCGCTCCGCGGTGTGGGCGGAGCCGAGCGTCGTCGAGAAGAGCGCCAAGGTAGAGAAAAGTAGAGAGAACTCTGTTGAAAAGAAATCTAGAATCAGTGCCGAAAATATATTATTCTAAGTAACGTTCAGCGAGAAATTTCGAGTCCGAAACTAGAGAAATGGTTACTAATTAAGTACAAACAGTAGAAAGTGGTCGACGCCTGATTTGACGAGTGTAATGTACAAAAATCTCGCAGGAATTCGTGGAGACGGAGCAGTTCATTAAGTCGGCCGAGGAGATCTGCGGGGAGTACGTGTGGAAGAGGTGAGGAGGGGAGCAGCGGGGGG
>LS486683.1:656914-752647 GCA_900490705.1 Pristionchus arcanus
GTACGGTTGTATCGATTTCCATCTAATTCGATACCCAAATATCCATTAATTAAATAATTATCTCCAAATTCAGTAAGAAAAGTCATTTCCAATCCATTAGTAGTTGCGACCTTCTGCAAGAGATATTTCGAATGTCGAAACTCTCATACGGAAAGTACCCTGAATGCGCGGTAATACCGTATATTTCCACTTCAATTTCCCAATCAATCCATATTCGACGATGATCACAGTTACGACAGCGAGGGATATTGATTGACTTTTCTTAGCAATTCCTCCGTAGTATAGTGTGTTATGACGACGTGTTAAAACAGTAATTGTCGTGTTGGCATGAGATAATAGCTCACTATCTGCGGCGAGTACGTGTGGAAGAGGTGAGAAGAAGGAGGGAGAGGAAGGGGGGTGTACGGTAGTCTGGAGAAGGGGGGATACGGTAGTGATATTGATTGCTTATATTTTACAAATTTCTCTGTGATATTGAGTGTGCTATTTGACACAGCATTTTGAAACATTAATTGTGAATTTCGGATCCTGTGGATTACGCGCTGCGCCATATCATCAATATGCCTAGCGAACATCGGTGTTGATCTGATGCATGTTTGCGCCATTCGAATCAATAGTAACTATCCGATTACCTAAGTCTCCAGCGATGCCAAAAAAAGGATTCCGGGTAGCCTTCTGAATTCGTGCTGCACCATATCAGCAAGACACCTAGCGAACATCAGTGTTAATGAATTAGGCTTTTCGAATTCTTACCAAGCTATTCGTGCTCTTACCAA
The DNA here is from genome assembly GCA_900490705.1 of Pristionchus arcanus. NCBI lineage: Eukaryota > Metazoa > Nematoda > Chromadorea > Rhabditida > Neodiplogasteridae > Pristionchus > Pristionchus arcanus. Next base: position 657,691 of record LS486683.1, read on the forward strand.
AACAAATTGACTAATTGTAAGTAATGTTTTTATTCCAGATACGACCAGGTGGTCTTTCCCTCGACCTTCCCCTATACATTTCCCTATTAGCTCTCTTCTTATTTCATCATGGGCGATTCATAGGGGGGGGGGGGGGGAGGAATGGTTTTTGGAAGATGAAATGGATTATTATTGTGAGTATTATTATTTTTCCAGATACGACCTGGTCGTGGGGTATTGATTGGTTTTGTAATAGGTTCTGTTCTGGCCCAGCCCTCTGAAACATTGATTCGTCAGTGACTTAATTTAAGTAAATGTTTTATTCCAGATACGACCTGGTCGTCCTCCCGTCCACCTTCCCGTACGGCGGCATGGAGAATCCGTGCTTGACCTTCGTCACGCCCACCATCATTGTGAGGAGAATTCGATATTTGAAAATGGGTTTTGGCGCCAAATAAATAATTTGAATGTTCCGTGTAGGACCTTACGAATTCGTTACATTAATTTCATTAGGGCAATGATATCGACTCCAATGTTTCACTATGTACTCTAACACCCAAAAGTGAAGTACCATTGATGATTGTAAGCTACTACTTCTCCTCAAAATCCATACGGCTTTATAAAAAAAAGCTCTACCATTTAAATTGGGTCGATGCCAGACCATTGTTTAAATACAATAATTCAATTAATTTAATAATAATAATAATTCACAGACGGGCGATCGCTCCCTCGTTTCCGTTGTCGCTCACGAGATTGCCCACTCGTGGACGGGCAACCTGGTCACGACTGCTAATTGGGACCACTTTTGGTGAGTTGAAATTAAATGAAGAATCATAAAAGTGGGGTAGAAAACACATGGATCGTTTCTGCACGAATGGATGGATAATTGTGAGTAAGAGAGACGAATCTTGAATCAAATATAGGCATTTTTGAGGAGTTTAAATGCACTTCTCGATTTGCGGTTTCATCATTCCTATTAGAGCATTGCCACACGTTTGGTGCTGATGATTCGATCAGCGACTCGTATACGCCCAAATTTATGTATCTTTTAGAGATGGGATAATTGTGGAAAGGCATTAATTCATGATGCGCGGACATGATATTAGGCTGAATCCGCATATTATTGCGGGCTGTAGCTATGATGAAGTTTGAGTGAGTCAAAATATGTTTATTCCAGGCTGAACGAGGGCTTCACCGTGTACCTCGAGAGGAAGATCATCGAGAAGGTGTACGGTACGGCGAGGAGATTCTTCGACGCGAGAGAGGGATGGGATGTGAGTGCTAGGGGAGACGGGTTAGGGAACGATAGGAGAAAAAGGGGTGCTCTAGATACACCGGGTTTTTAAAAAAAAGTAGAAGATCATCGAAAAAGTGTATGGCATGGCGAGGAGATACTTCGATGTGAGTTATGCTTAGGATGAGTTAGGAGTTCAATGCGAGGCGGGTTAGGGAGAAAAAGGGCATCACCATTTCCTTATTCATTCGTTTTCCTTGCAGAGTCTGCCCGAGACCCTGAAACAGGTCATTCCGGAGCACTCGAAACTCCGTCAGAACCTGGGCGGAGTCGATCCCGATGATGCTTTCTCCAGCATTCCCTATGAGAAGGTGAGCTTGTTGTTGTTTTTGCTCGTTATTGTTACCCGATGATGCGTTCTCGATCATTTGCATTTGAGATGGTGCGCGGAAGTGTAAATATCCCCTAAAATAACGCAACCTCTTGCGAAAGCATTGTAGGGAACGTCACACTCTAGAGAGACTCTAGACTCTCTATACTAGAGAACTAAAAGAAACTAGCAAACTACGCTCGCTGCGCTCGCTCCGTTTGCTAGGTGTCGCCGGGTTATCCCAGTCATCTGCAAACGCTTCGCAACGCTTAACCAATCATTTGCGCTAGGTGTCGCCGGGTAGCGTATTAAGGTTTTATCCCAGTCATCTGCAAACGCTTGCGAAAGGCTCGTGAGGCCTCGAGCGACCCTCCCAGTCATCTGCAAACGCTTCGCAACGCTTAACCAATCATTTGCGCTAGGTGTCGCCGGGTAGCGTATTAAGGTTTTATCCCAGTCATTTGCAAACGCTTGCGAAAGGCTCGTGAGGCCGAGAGCGATCCGAAAAAAGGTTGGGATGGAGCCACTTCGTGGCGTGAAAGTGTATTTTTAAGTACCATTTTCTTCTCACAATCGATTAACAAGATAATTCATTCATTTCACTCAGTGAACTAACAAAGATAAACGTAAGCTAAACGTAGGACTCCATCGATTTAAAATAAACGCCATAATTCTGACCCTGTGAACTAAGTTTGACCTAGTCGACAACTTTGGTATACGGTGAAAGTGGTCCGGTATCGATTTATGACAAAAGTCATAAATCGAAAAAGATTTGGTTCTTCACTTGATCAGTTCAGCCGAATTTCCAGCGAAAAACGGCGTGAAAAGCAGTTTTGTAAACAACTATTTCGTCATATTGCACAGTGATGACGAAATTGATTATCGATTTTTTTGAAAATGTCGATTATCAGTCGTGGTGACACGCACTATCGATTTGGTCGAGTTTCCGACAAAAACGGCGTAAAAAACTAATTATTGCATCATCATTACGTAATATTGCATAGTGATGATGAAATAGGTTATTGATTTTTCCTGAATTTCATGATGAGTCATTTGGTTCACTACATGATCGATTTGGTTTAGTTCGAGACGAGTTCTACGCGAAAAACGGATTATTGCATAATGATGACGAAATCAATTATCGATTTTTTTTGAAAATTTTTTCACAGAAAGTTGTTTGGTAAACGTTTTGAGGCTGTAGGACGACTTTAGAGCAAGTTCTGAGCGAAAAAGATTGGAGCGTGACAGACACACAGACAGACAAACAAACACACAGACGGACCGACAGACAGACATTTTAAAATTATAGTCTCTTAGTAATTAGGCAATATCCGAGTATTCACCCAGGGATCCTCCCTGCTGCTATGGCTGGAGCAGGAGGTGCTCAACGAGGACGAGACTCGCGCCTTCCTCAGAGATCACGTCAACCTCTTCTCCCAGAAGGTTTTTTGTTGTTCTTGTTTTTATTTAAATGTGTGATCATGGCACTGTAGGTTTGAGTACGGGGTGCCAGAGGTTTTTTTGGAAATAAGAGAATTTATCGAACCCACAGATTTCGAGTTTCAGCTATTGCACTTGTGCACGAACGGTGCTCATTTTTGCTGGGAAGCTGATTTCGCTTGCAAAAAAAAATTGTCTGCCACTCGGTACTCGTAAAAATATTGTTGTTGTTATTATTGTTGATGTTATTGAGTTATTATCGTTATCCATCGCAGGCGCTGGACACGGAGACGTGGCTGCAGTCGATGCTCGCCAGATACCCGAAGATGAAGGACCGCGAGGCGATCGTGAACGAGTGGCTGTACGGAGAGGGCATGCCACCCAAGCAGCCCAAGTACGGTAGAGGGTGGTTAGGGTTACGGTAGGGGTTGGGTACTGTAGTCATGAATGCCCTAGCAAGCAGCACGATAGTATTGATAGTATGAGCCGATGAGAATACCGCCGATGTGACCTGTTTCCCGGGTACGATAGTGGAACGGGGCGGTAGTTTTTCGGATACGGTAGAGTTGGGTACGGTAGCAGATTATTACGGTACCCTTTCGCAGGTTCGTGGACGAATCTCTATTTTTATCTATAGGATTTGGGTACAGTGGTTACTGAACAGCATGATTAGCAATAGGCAGATGAAGGGTTGGTGATGTACGGTAGTATTGATTTATATTCCAGATTCGTGGACGAGTCGCTGATCGTGGAGTGCGTGGCGGTGGTGGCGGATCTGCTCACAGCGACGCCGTCGGCTGAGAGATTCGCCGCCCTGGATTCATCGCAGAAGGTACGGCTAGAGCCTCCCCCATCCAATCTTGTGGAAAGCGCGCACTCTAGCCAAGACGGGTTTGGGAGAGAGGCGAGAGAGAGAGATTTGCCGCCCTGGATTCATCTCAGAAGGTACGGCTAGAGCCTCCCCATCCGATCTTGTGGAAAGCGCGCACTCTAGCCAAGGCGGGTTTGAGAGAGAAAGAGATTCGATTCATCGCAGAAGGTACGGCTAGAGCCTCCCCATCCGATCTTGTGGATAGCGCGCACTCTAGCCAAGGCGGGTTTGAGAGAGAGGCGAGAGAGAGAGATTTGCCGCCCTGGATTCATCTCAGAAGGTACGGCTAGAGCCTCCCCATCCGATCTTGTGGAAAGCGCGCACTCTAGCCAAGGCGGGTTTGAGAGAGAAAGAGATTCGATTCATCGCAGAAGGTACGGCTAGAGCCGCACCATCCGATCTTGTGGAGGTCGCGCACACTAGCCAAGGCGGGTTTGAGAGGGAGGCGAGAGAGTGTTAGAGAGAGAGATTCGCCGCCCTGGATTCATCGCAGAAGGTACATTCGGTGAAATTATACTCGGACAGATAACCATACAAAGGATTTCATGAGAATTATTTTTAAAAAATGGTGATTTTATACAAGAAATTGGAAGTTTCCTTTCAACCAATAGATTTCTCGTTTCAAATTCGGAATACTCTCCTATTTTCTGCACGTTTTACTAATATGAACGATAAGGGGATTGAATCACGAATACTTTCGTACATCGTTGAAATAGTTATAAAAATAAATACTAATTTCCGCTCTGCAGGTCTTCGTGATGAACGCACTCGCGGAGAAGGCGCCGCTGGACGTCGCCAAGGTAACTTTATTTTTTCGTGTTCAACCGATGAAGAGATTGCTCGAGGGGCAAGAACTTCATTCAAGTATCCAGCGTGGTACTCGAAAGCGCCATGTTGCCAACATCTCGAAGATGTTCTTTCAATAGCACACCTTAGGCTCTAGATAATCGTGAAAGAGCTGCTTGCCTTTTTGAGTACGCACTTATCGAAACGAGGCGGAGCCTAATATTTTTCTAAAATACCCCTCAAATCATCCGTCTTTCCAGCTGGAGCTGCTCGCCTCTCCCTCGTTCGGCATCTCGACCACGCACAACTGCGAGCTGCTGTGCCCCTGGATCAAGGCGGGAATGACGTCGCAGTGGTGAGCATTATTTATTTTTTTTTAATTATAAATAAAAAAATTCCGCAATAGGATTGTGATGATTAGAGAGAAGTATACACCATGGTGGAATCATTGTCTGTACCTTTTGATCACAAGCATTTAGAGATCCCCGAAAACCCTAAACCACATACCGGTATTCACCAAAAATTGCTAAAATATAAAACAGTTGTTTGGATGATCTAAATGCGAGTAAGAGAAACGAGAGAGCATGCGAAATGAAGAGAGTCGAGTTCGAAAATAAATGATAAATTGACAGGGAGCCAATCATCCCTGTCGCTCTCGAGTTCGCAAAGACGTACGGCCGGCTCAAGTTCTGCAAGAAGACGTACAGGTGAGCTGCGATTTTCAGGGATTAAGCCCAGCTCCTTTTTGGCTCCGCCTCGGGAGGGGGGGGGGTCTTGGTAGGGCAAGAGATCTATGTTAGCCTGAAAAGGGGTACGGATGTTGAAGAATATTTTGCAAATCATCGTGCTTGAAAAGGCTTAAGTTTTCGAGGATTACTATTGCATGTTGTTGCACTATGGTTTCTCATTTATGCTCTTCAAGTAGAGCTCGTAAGGGGGGGGGGGGGTATAGGCACGAGGCCGCAAAATTGGCTGATGGAACTGTTTTTGCAGTCTGCTCTTCGCCTGGGACAAGTCCCGTCAGCTGGCGAAGGATCAATTCGAGAGGGAGAAGCCGAACATGCATCCGATCACGGTGCAGCAGGTGGAGGCACTGCTCAACAAGTACAAGTAGAGCAGCAGGCTCCGCCCCCTTTTGGCCACGCCCACTTTCTGCCCCCCCCCTTTTCCCCGTTTCTGTTGTACGTAAACCCCTGTTGTTAGAAGATCCAAGCCCCGCCTACTTTCTGTTAAACTGTTAGAAGATGTCTTGTCACATAGCTAATTCACTTTCTGTTTTCTCACTCATTGCCTACAAGTAGGTGCAACTAGAAGCGCTACCCAAGCCCTACCCTCGTTTGACTCCGCCCCTTTTCTGGTGTAATATCAATCGCCCCTTACTTTCTCTGTGTTAGAATGACCAACGAGCATAATTTTCGGTGTATACATAATTCACTCTGTCCCTCTGGTGATATGGGTTTGGTGTAGATAAAGTTTTGTTCTGTAAGGTTGTGTGAAATTTGTTTGCAAAGAATGGGAGGTATCGCAAAATGAGTCTTCATTATGTTTTTGACGATTCGTTCAGTTCAATCTACTTTTCAAAATGAATTTTGGAATATTTTTCAACAGTATTTCCTGATTCATTCGGAATAATCGCGTCGAAATCGGGCTATAAAACAAGCCGAAGCACTCTTGCTCACATCCAAGTCCTGTCAGCATGACATCGCCTGCATCCGCTCCTCCCGCAGACATCCTGACCCAGCCAGGCAGCAAGATTGTCTTCAACGCTCCCTACGACGACAAGCACACCTACCACATCAGGGTACGGTAGACGGACGATTACCGTAACCCTACCATGTTCCCCCACCGTATTCAGGTGACCAACACTGGAGCTAGACGCATTGGTTGGGCCTTCAAGACCACCAATATGAAGAGATTCGGAGTGGACCCTAGCAACGGTGTGTAAGATGTCAGAGGAGTGACACCAACGGAGGCAGAGGGAATCGAACCCACGGCGTTTCGATCTCACAGGGATCTTACAACTCCCTTACAGGTGCCCTCGATCAGAAGGAGAGCATCCTCGTTGCCGTCTCCTGTGACGCATTCAATTACGGACAGGAGGTACGGTAGATGGGTTACTGTAGCCTATGGATATGAGGTACGGTAGATGGGTGGCTGTAGCCAATGGATATGAAGTACGGTAGATGGGTTACTGTAGGCTATGAATATGAGGTACGGTAGATGGGTTGCTGTAGCCAATGGATAGGAGGTATGGTATCTCTACCACAACATCCTGTAGTTTGACCACAAACCTACAGTACTCCTACGTCAATGAACTGGTCCTACATAGTACAATATTAACCAACACTGCCCTGAACAATAAACTTTTTTTAAAAATATTTTCCATTACCGTACCTATTTCGACCAATGTAAAACTACGATACAGAACCGCTTTCTTCCAGAATACCTCCAACGATCGCATCACCATCGAGTGGACCAACGCTCCGGATGGAGCGGCAAAGGTGTTCCGTCGCGAGTGGTTCCAGGGCGATGGAATGGTCCGCAGAAAGAACCTCATCATCGAGTACAACCCTTGAATAAAGTCGGGTGTGCTATCGCAGATCAATTGCCGTCCGTTCACATAATGCAGGCCTTGCTTAGTGAAGATCATTTATCAACAATAAACTAAAAAAATCAATAAAAGATAATTAAAGTTAGTTCACATCTTCGAATGCGCCACAAGTACGGTAGTTTCTCCACATTTCCAATCTAAAAGTGAATTATCCGGCTTTGCTTATTTTGCGGAATTCAGCATTTTTGTGTAATTTTCACCTATTTTTGCAATTATCTCTTTTATTTGTGCATTTATTGATTAAAACAATTGCTCACAGCACGACGATGCTGCTGGCTGGGGCTCATCTGCAGCAGGTACGCGCCGCGTCCGCGACGCGCGCCGTCTACAAGAAGTTCAACCGGGTGCTGATCGCCAATCGAGGCGAGATCGCACTGCGTGTGATGCGCACGGCGAGAAAGATGGGCATGGAGTCGGTGGCCGTGTACTCGGAGGCGGACCGGAAGGCGCTGCATGCGAGGTTAGACGGGAAAACACAGCAATTGACTAATAAAACATGTTAGCGTTTTTGCAAGTTCAGCAGTATCCTAATCAGTTCTCAGATAAACGATATAAGAAAGGTAGGGTTCACGAGAAACTTGTAACAGACGTTTCGTGTATGATCTAACATAGAGTGAACAGGATAGAAATTTCACTTCTGTTGACGTTTCTGACGTCCCTAGTTAGCTCTTATCTTGCTTGATCATTCTCAAACATGCTCGTAATTTAGGTAATTATTCAAATAAATAAACTATATTCCAGAACCGCCGACTACGCGTACTGCATCGGTCCGGCGCCCGCCAATCAGAGTTACCTCTGCGCGGATAAAGTCATCGACACGGCATTGAAGGCCGGAGCACAGGTATTTTATTATTATTGGTGATTAAAATATTTCTATCCATCCGTTTGTGTGCGGCATATGGCAACGGTCCACAGATTCACTATGAGAAGGTAGAAATGTTGCTGATCGTATTTCGCTCGAAGTTGGCACACAGTTTCCTAACAATATTAGCCAGTACTGCGAGTTTCTTCAGTTTATTCATCCACAATCACAGAATTCCCTTACAGGCCATCCACCCTGGCTACGGCTTCCTATCGGAGAATGCCATCTTCGCGAACAAGTGCGCCGAGGCCGGTTAGTGTGTTATTTTCATTTTAAGTTTAAAGTTCGAAAAGTAGTTTCGCTCAAATGAATGTTGTCTGGATTCTAGTAGCATATTTGTATTTTTGTGATTCCCGAGGACCTCATAACATTTCTCTTTCCTTTTTCATGATCTTGAGTATTACGTGATACACGAATGTGTCTTGCCACACTTATTGTTAGCACAATATTGTATTCGATTCGTAGGCTGAAAGCATTTCTGTTATAAAAAATCAGTGACATTATTCGCAGTATTATTACTTAATATTAAGCACTTCTTTCCTAGTATTATGGGAATGTTGAACCCCCAATCTCGCAGGCATCGTGTTCATCGGCACTCCACTTAGTTTTGAAAATTTTTAATGGTTGGTATAGTTGAGCCACCCGAACGTCTTGAGCCAATGTCGCAGTCAATTTGTGCTTAACGTAATGGCGTACTAATTTCGAGAAGTGAAATTGCTTCCATAAATATTTCCCATCTGCAGGCATCGTGTTCATCGGTCCGCCCGCACAGGCGATCACGGACATGGGCGCTAAAGACATCTCGAAGCGAATCATGCAGGGAGCAAAGGTACGGTAGGCATTTAGTGATTGATGTTTTGAGATGGTATTCTACTCTACTCTGCACAAATATCGAAATACTAGATGCATGTCGTATTTCATGAATCTAATGAAACTGAAACGAGCCTGATCTGTTCATTGTCAGTCTCTTTACTAAGCATTCAATTATCTTGGTGATTATTATATTCCATGTGTGCAACCAGGAACCTTAATGATGATTCGCAGGTGCCCGTGGTCGAGGGCTACCACGGCGAGGACCAGAGCGACGCGAACCTCAAGGTGCACGCGGAGAAGATTGGTGAGTGAGGGAGCCTCTGATCTTTGACCTCTGATCTTTGACCTTTTGAAGTCTAGGGTGAAACTATTTGGTTAGAATACGCGGAGAAAAGCGAGGGAGATCCAAATCATTGTTCCAATCAAAGTAAAGTTAGCTTTTATTCGATTGTGAATGTTAAGACAATTGAACTCGCTTTCACTTGCTAGAGTTATGCATCTGATGAATCCACAAATACCAGGGAATCCCCCTCTTACCTGGTACGGATGATTTGTTTTGATATTTTTGAATGGAAGCAAACAGACAAGGATTACCATTAGCGCTGCGATCTGAGTGGGAATGAGAAGCGAGTGAAGCGCGGGATCCGCGGGCCAAATGCAATGTTCCGAATATTTTTCTATTTCAAGGCATTGTTATTATCCCAGAGCCTCGCGTGCTCGCAAGCACCTCTGTGGCTGTCATATATTTTCATAAATGCCGGGCCGGTAATCATCAGACCACAATATATCCCCTATGAAATAGAGTTTAAAGCCATTAGGTCACTATATATCTTGGGCTATTAGTGTCGGACCACAATATATTTTCGGTTCCCGGTAGGCAATGATGGCTGTAATGAAGACAAAAATGTTGCGAATAATTGAATTTCTAATTCTTTTCCGGCTACTCGGCCATGCAGAACGCAATTCATTGTGCCTAATGATATGTGGATTATCGACGAGTAATTTATTTAAACTAATTGAATATTTGCAGGCTACCCCGTGATGCTGAAGGCGGTGTTCGGCGGCGGCGGCAAGGGCATGCGAATCGCGTTCACGCCCGCCGACTTTGATGAGGTGATTAATCATATTTTATCTTTTCATTAGTCTTACCATTTTTGGCCAGGTGAATTAGCGATTCGTCTATGGGATATCCACATGGCGGATGTCCGGAACCAATCTTGCGGAGTAGTTCTTTCCAAAAAAATAAATAAATAGAATAATGCATATGTGGTAGGAAAGGGTGATAAGACATCTCGACCAAACAAAATGGAATAATACCGCTTCGAAAAAAGACATTTCGAACAATCCACTTCGAACAACCCGCATGGAATAACCAACTTCGAAAACGGACATTTCGCACAATTCATTTCGAACAATCGGTTTAGAATGACCAATTTCGAAAAAGGACATTTCGCACAATTCAATTCGAACAATTTTTTGTAATAATCACCCATAATATTTATGCTGGAAATGTTTAACGACCTGTGTAAAACATCGAAAAAATAAATCCGACAAAAATTGTTCGAAACGGATTGTGCGAAACGTCCTTTTTCGAAGATGGTCATTCCAACCTGATTGTTCGAAACGAATTGTGCGAAATGTCCTTTTTCGAAGTTGATTATTTTATCGGTATTTTTCGAAATTGATTGGTCGTAGTATGCGCATTCGAAAAGTATTATCTCAACTGGTATTTTTCCATTTCGTTTGGCCGAAATGTCTTATCACCTAGGAAAGAAGAGTTAAATTCCCACATCATTCACAATAGACCTATGCATTACTGCGAAACTGCGATGCTCCAATTGCTGATCCTTTTTTTAAAATCTTTGTTGTAAATTTACAAATTTACTGTAGATAGCCTGAATAATCATAATGAAAAAGCCAGGATAAAATTTTAAAATCTGGTTCCAGGCCCTCGCCTCCGCTCGCTCCGAAGCGCGCAAGTCGTTCGGCCGTGACGAGATGCTCGTCGAGAAGTTTGTCGAGCGCCCGAGACACGTGGAAGTGCAGGTACTACGGTAGTTACGGAAGGATAGAGGATCGAGAACTGTTTGCAAGGGATATTTGGGAAAGAACTATTACAATGCAGTGACAGATCATTTGATGGACTATGTGCAATTTGGTTTCACCAAATCATGAAGTGATGAACAGAAAAGAAAGAATTGTTGGGTCACACGAAAGCGTTGTATCATACCGTACACAGCGTGCCAGAGCGGATCGAAAAACTCATTTGCATGGCGGAGAGGGACTCTCCCCTCTCTTTTCACCTTGATCATTCTGTCTCATTTCGTACGATCAATGCGGTCGGAATGAGCAAGAATTGTGTCAAACCTATCTAAACTTGTTCTCTCGAAGTCGCCATCCATTTAGTAGTTTCTAGAAACTTATTCGAAATCAAAGTTATTCCAAGGAAAGCGCTCGTTATTTCCTAATCATTTCGTGAAACTCAATTTAAATTGACGAAATTCATCGACGATGTAGATTTTAATCGAAAATACCGTTTTTCTCGGTTCAGGGTAAACATAAAAATATGCGAATTTCATGGATCGATAGGCAAACTACATGCCAACACTTTGGAGGGAGCCGATTTTCGATATATTTCATTTAGCGTTGGAAAATCTACATAAACTACCGAAAAACATCGAAAAGGCCAATTTTTCACCGTAAAAATAAAGTTTCTCGACTTAGAGATAATATTTAAACACGAGAATAGTATGGTTCGATAGGTAATCTTCATGCCGACAGTTTGGTGGGAGCCGATTTTCAAAATTCGCTCTTGCTTTTCCGCAATGTTGCTAAATATCCCCCCAAACCATGCAAAATCACGCCGCAAACCCGTGCGAATGGCGTGAAATGACTCGTCTCTCTCGCTCTCGCATTAGAATACGTCCGCCGCGGCGAACAAAGGAGTCGATCCACTTTGGCACGCAGTGCCGTACTATTTGATTAGTGTAGCTTGTCTTACTGATTGATGGGTTGCTGTATTACCGTAATCAATTCAAAATGTAGGTGTTCGGGGACTCGTACGTGCACCTGTGGGGCTTGCAATGAGAGAAACAATTATTATTGTAGAGTATCCTTGGGCATTGTAGCTTACCGTACCACAAGGCTGTTGATGGGTTACTGTACCCTACCGTAATCACCGATTACTGTACAGGTGTTTGGCGACTCGCACGGCAACTACGTGCACCTGTGGGGCTTACAATTCTAAAAAAGACTATTGTAGCATTCTAGAGTACTGTAGCCTACCGTAGTATTGAGTTACTGTAGATGGATTACCGTAATCAATTCAAACTGTAGGTGTTCGGTGACTCGCACGGCAACTACGTGCACCTGTGGGAGCGCGACTGCTCGGTGCAGCGGCGCCATCAGAAGATCATCGAGGAGGCGCCCGCTCCGAATATTGGTGAGGATTACGGTAGTCCGATCGATAACTGACTTACGGTACGGTAGTATGATCGCGAAATGGTGTGGGCTACGGTAGAAATGGATCAATAATTGGGTACAGAGGGTACGGTTGACTGGTCGCAAAATGGTGGCGAGTTTCGATTAAAAAATGGTAGATAACTGATCTGGGTTACGGTAAGCATTCTACAACGGCGCCACCAAAAAGATCATCGAAGAAACGCCCCCCCCCACCATAAATGGTGGTGATTCTGTAGTATAACCGCCTTTGATGGAATATGAGGCTGTTTGCCTTAGGATCAACAAGTGTCGAGAACAGGTAAAAAATCAAAATGTCTAAAAAGTTGGCCCTAGGGGTTATTTTTGATCCTCTACACGCTGGTACACTCGATTTCGCAATATGTCCCCTTCCCGCTCCAGGGGGGTCACCCCCCATTTTGCCCCAAAACGCGTTTTTCGAGTTTTTCTCATCAGGAAGTGCCCAAAATGGGGCGAAATTCTGCGCGTTAGGACAGAATTTCGATCTCTATCTCGTGGTTATGTTGAAATGTGATGATTCTTTTTCGTTCTCGAGAAAAAGTCATTTTTTGACCCAGAGGATATGCCCGGAAAAGCCGTTCACAGTTGATAGAGGAGGTTCTCCTGATCATTTTGGTATATTGGACTTATATATAAAGCGTACATTTTGATGTACTTGGGGGGTGGAGCGAAAGTGGGACACAAAAAAATTTCGCGAATACCCCCTTGTTGGAACTCATTTTGTAGAGCTGGTTAAACTAATCAATTTTTGTGTTGGACATTTTCTTGGAAACGTTTTCTTAAGGAGTTACAATTGTTCAAAGTGGCCGATTTCGCGAGATGTCCGATAAGCACTTTTTCGAAAGCTGTAACTTCTTAATGAAACGTTTTCATGAAAATGTCCAACACAAAAGTTGATCAGTTTAACGAGCTCTACAAAATGAGTACCAACAAGGGGGTATTCGCGAAATTTTTTTGTGTCCCATTTTCGCTCCACCCCCCAAATACATCAAAATGTACGCTTTATATATAAGTCCAATATACCAAAATGATCAGGAGAACCTCCTCTATCAACTATGAACGGCTTTTCCGGGCATATCCTCTGGGTCAAAAAATGACTTTTTCTCGAGAACGAAAAAGAATTATCACATTTCCACATAACCACGAGATAGAGCTCGAAATTCTGTCCTGAAGCGCGGAATTTCGCCCCATTTTGGGCACTTCATGACGAGAAAAACTCGAAAAACGCGTTTTGGGGCAAAATGGGGGGGTGACCCCCCTGGAGCGGGAAGGGGACATATTGCGAAATCGAGTGTACCAGCGTGTAGAGGATCAAAAATAACCCCTAGGGCCAACTTTTTAGACATTTTGATTTTTTAACTGTTCCCGACCACTGTGGAGGCTTGTTGAACCTTAGGCGAACAGCCTCATATATATTTCGTGGAAGAAGGTCAGCCGCAATCACCGAATTGTATCTGCCAATCTTATTCATCAGGAACTGGTGAAACGTTACAATGACCGGATTTGGGGATTGCAATAATTCGGAGATAGCAGGAATGTAGGAAGGAGTCTAGGGTTCACGACACGCCAATACGGTCTTTTGTGATCTTCTCGCTCCTACTATAGAGCTTGCAGGGCATTAGGGCGTCTAGCATAAGGGAGGGCAGCCATACACTGATTACGGTATCGAGGATTACGGTAATTATCGATTGTTACAGACCACGAGACGCGCCTTCGCCTGGGCGAGTCGGCAGTTAAGGCTGCTGCCGCAGTGAACTACGTCGGAGCAGGAACCGTGAGTGGTTTATGGATGGTGTGAAACACGAATTTAGTGGGAGAAAATGGTGCGATTCGGGGTTGGAAGCTGGAACTGTAAGTGCTTTATAAATGTTCGAGATTTCGAGACAAACGTTCTCATATTGCGAATTCATAGGGACGTTTGAGTTTCACAAATAATAAATAGGCGAGAGGGAACGAGAAAGAGCAGTGCACACGAGTAACGTAAAACAAAAATGAATCAATTTAGACGACAAGGAGCATGCGCGTAACAGGGTGATGACATAAGCAGAATAGGCCCAGTAAATGTGATTACATTGTGATACTTAGTAGATAAAAGAATAGTTGACAAAAAGAGGTTAAGTTGTGTTAGTTGTGCTTGGAGAATTTTGTCGGACCCAAAATTTCTCCGGTCAAGTATAGGTTTCACAAATAATACATAGCAGGAATGTAACGGGGAAGTTAATGTGCATGCGTTACGTAGAGCAAAAACTAGTCAATCCAGAGACATGGTGCATACGAGTATCAATGGCGTGGGATAATGGAAATATGCCAGCGAATTGCGATTACATCATGATAGGTGGAGGAAAAATTAACTAATTGAGAAAAGGGGATTGGTGGTGCGATTGAGTGGAGAATTTTTGTCCCATCAAGGATAGGTTTCACGAATATTAGATAGCAGAGATTGAACAGGTGAGAGTAATGCACTTGCGCTACGTAGAACAAAAATTATCAATCTAGCGGACGAGGTGCATGCGGGTATCAAGTGGATGGGATAGGCGAAATGAACCTATCCCATCCACCAGGATATGTGATCAGCGCAGGTTATGAAGGAAATGGTAATAGTGCGGATGCGCGATTGTCCCAGCCAAGCTAGGTTTCACAAATAATAGATAGCGAATTTTTTTCAGGGGGGGATAGTGTACATGAGTTACGTAGAACAACATAATAATCATTATTCCTTGATTCGCTGTGAGGCCACAGCTGTACTCTCTCACACTCGCTTGCTTTATCGCTTTTCTCTGCGACTTTATTCCTCTCTCGCTCTCACGCCGCTGTAGAACGCCGCACCTACCAGGTGCATGCTAGTATCAGCGAGGGGGTATAGATATGAAGATGGGTGAAAGTTCGATTAGAGTTGGCGAAGATCGTGAAACTTGAGTTTCACAAATAATAGATAGTACGAGTCGCGCAGTGGAAGATAGTGTACACGTAGAACGTAGAACTAGATAATAATATTGTCTATTTTGCTGTTGTCCTATGTTGTCCTACCAGGGGCCAAGTGCGCGCTGGTTTCGATGGGAGGTAACGTGCAGATTGTGTCAGGGTAGTGCAATGTGACGATTGAGCGAGCTATTAAAAATTATCTGGCTACTCATGAGTACCACCGAGTGCAGACTCTTCACTAGGTCAATGTGCGTTTCATCGTTGTTTCAATAGAAAGGCGAGGTTGTGATGGGAAATTGTTCCCGCTCACGCTTGGAAACTAAAATGTCACTGACGAGTGGGCAAATAAGCGCATGACAATTCCAACCCGTCTAGAAGATTCGGCTCGACCATACGCCATTCACTTTTGATTTTCATGCGCATTATGATAGCTGATTGCAGTATGGAGTAATGATTCTCCCAGTGTACGTAGAACATTGAACATTTTAAAAGAAAATTTGGTGCTTCAAGAGCATCCTGAATGATGTGCGAGTCACCTAAATGTAATTTCTGTGGGCGAGCGTCTCTAGCTAAATATCAAAATGATTAATATGGCAGGTCGAGTTCATCATGGACCCGCGCAACGACTTCTACTTCATGGAGATGAACACGCGGCTGCAGGTGGAGCATCCCGTCTCGGAGCTGATTACGGGTGAGTATGTAGGGGTTGCTGCTGATCTTCTGGGTTTAGATGTGGATGTTACGAAAGGTAGGGTTAATAACTTTCACGTGAAAGAGTGTATCCCGTGTCGGAGCTGATTACTGGTATTTTAATTAAATATTTCAATGATTTTATGTACAACTCCACAGATAGTTGCGGGTGGGGTGTACTTTATGATCAATTATTTCGCACACCGGTTTGGTGCTTCAGCGTCGTGTCGTTTTCTAAGGACAGCGAGTTCGCTTGATCATTTCGACGATTGTTTCCTATATTTAAATTCGAATGTGTTACTCCAGCGCCTTTGGTGCTGCAGCTGTGTTCCATAAGCGAGTAGTGCCAGCTGTGTGTGATTGCAATTTGCAAAGACGAACATTCCTCAATAAAAATAATAATTATCCGTGTACATGCGATACTCGTGTTTCAGCGTCAGGCCTAACGCTCATGATGCTTCATAATTTCAATAGGAGATACACATGCTTGCGATTTGAACCTTTTTAACCCTTCGCCTTTGTAGGCATTGATTTCATTGAGGCAAGGCATGGTAATTTGCAATAATAATTTTAATTCGCAGGCACGGATCTCGTCGAGTGGCAGCTGCGCGTCGCCCAGGGCGAGACGCTCCCCATGAAGCAGGTACGGTAGCCATGGGGGAAGTACTCTATTCAATAATTGATAATCGTATTCAGTAAGATACGGTAGCCATTGATAAGTACGGTAATGATGAAAAATCGAAAATCGATCGATGCCTCTCCTTGGTGTGCATACTCACTAGCATATCTGGCAGATGAGAGCTCATTCGAAATGAGTGAGGCGCATACCCACAGAAAGTAGCCCCATCAATTTCATTTTTTTTTAAATGTATTCTTCCCGTATTTTGCAATGTATTTTGCAAGTTTCACGGATTTTGCTTTATGCGAAAGTTCAACTGCCGTTAATAGCAAGCGAACCTTGGAAATTTTAAAATAGATCTTCCTTTTTCAAAGAAGGGAATTTTTCTGGTATCTTCCTCCCGTCGGATTCTAGAATATTCTGCAGGCAATCGATTATCTAACTTAATCTACCGTAACCTCTATTTTCTCCTCATTATTGGCAAATGAAATGCTTAATCAGGCTTAGTCTCTTGATAATCGAGTGTGGTCTACTATGTCTCGAATCTACCGTAACCCACCGTATCTCTCTCCTCAGGCGGAAATCCCGCTGCTCGGGCACGCGTTTGAGTGCCGCGTGTACGCGGAGGACACGGTCGAGGGCGCCTTCATGCCATCCGCTGGTGGGTCTGATTTATTTGTTAAGGGTGTGTGTTAGGCGCGCCGGGTAGGGGAGGACATAGGAGAGGTAGCTTATTAATTAATCGTTAATGAACGCGGAACCAAAACTAGGAAATAGCAGGTGGATAAATTTATTATTTTTATAATGTGTTTACAAAAATGGTGGCGCAAGGCGTATCGTCGGTAGGGTAAGAGCAGTTCATAAGGTGTAGTAGGGAAACGCGTATGTTGCGGGAGACTTGGGATGTGTCTGCGGGCGAAGTAAAACAGGATCTTTCGATTGTTTGAAATATATTTCACCGTCGAGAAAAGAGGAATCGTGTCCGGAGCATTAACGCAGTATGTACGCTGATGGTGGTGCGTGAAGCCTACGGGGAAGGGTGGGGGGTTTCGTATTTTTTTGATCCTCCGAATACACGCAGTACTGAAAATCCGTAGGGCTCGCGTGCATTAGACGATGGTGGAGCGTGAAACTCGCATGAAGCCGGTCTTTAATCTTCTAAAGTAAAATTACCGTAATCTTTCCCGTTTCAATGAGTTCATATTGCCACTGACGGCAACGGTGCCTCGATTATTGTCCTCTACGCGGGAACAAAAAAATATTAATAAATAAATTAAATAATATCAAATATTCAGGCAAGATGGAGTACGCGTCGTTCCCCACGGACATTGCGCGCGTGGACACGGGAGTGGAGAGCGGCGATGAGGTCTCGGTGCACTACGACCCAATGATTGCCAAGGTACGATAGAGATACGGTAGGGTTATCGATTGGAATGAGGTGGGGATATTGATTGGGTTACGGTAACTGGTGTGGAGAGCGGCGATGAGGTCTCGGTGCACTACGACCCGATGATTGCCAAGGTACGATAGAGATACGGTAGGGTTATCGATTGGAATGAGGTGGGGATATTGATTGGGTTACGGTAACTGGTGTGGAGAGCGGCGATGAGGTCTCGGTGCACTACGACCCCATGATTGCCAAGGTACGGTAGGGATCCGGTAGCTTTATCGATTGGAATGAGGTGGGGTTATTGATTGGGTTACGGTAACTGGTGTGGAGAGCGGAGATGAGGTGTCCGTGCACTACGACCCCATGATTGCCAAGGTACGGTGGCAATGAAACCTTGAATGCAAAGGTATGGTAGGAATATCGATTAGGTTACGATTGCTACGATAAGGTAACAATTTTGGGCAATGTAGCTGCGAAATATTGAGTGCGACGATGAATGACGGCACATGGGGATTTCCGGTTCCACTGCTAATTCAAAAGTAGGCTGCAAATTGTTGCGCCAATGAACAGCTGTTACGAAGAACAAACACTTCTAAATCTCGCGAATAACGGTGAATCTGTCGCACCCTGTTGATTAGAGCTCGAGAAATGATACCGCCGTCTCCTCATTTCACACACTCTCTCGCCTCTCTGACCGGTGAGAGAGTGTGAGGAATGAAGAGACGGCGGTATCATTTCTCGAGCTCTACTGTGGTTCCCTGCTGCACGGAGAGATGACAAGTCAATTGAACTAACATGCGTAGCATTGCGTTTGCTTCCGGTGGTTAACAATTGTGATTGTTGGCCTTGATTAGCCTTAACTATTTTTATTGCTGTTCGGATTTTTCCAAGGCGCAATATCGTGTTGTACAACGACTGTCAGCTAAAGGTGAATGCGTGCCCCAATGATTGCTCAAAAGTAGAGTATAGTTGGTAGCAAGGATGTATCGCAGCCACGAAGAACAGAAACTTAATTATTTCGAGAATACTTGGTGAATCTGTCGCACCCTGTTGATCCCTGCTGCACGGATATTTGACAAGCCAGTTGGACTAGCAGAGTCAGTATTTAGATTGTCTCGGGTGGGAAATAACTGTGATTGGCCTTGCCTTGATCAGTCTGGATTAGCCTTGACTATTGTTGGCCCGAGTTCGATAAAGAATATCAGCTCAAGGTGAATGTGTGCCCCACTAACAACTCATAAGTAGTTGAAAGTTGGTGGCAACGATGTATCCAAGCCATCATGATCATAAATTAGATTATTTCGAGAATACTGAGGTAATCTGTCGCACCCTGTGGTTCCCTGCTGTACGGATATTTGACAAGCCAGTTGGACTAGCATACGCAGTATTTCGATTGTCTCGGGTGGGAAATAACTGTGATTGGCCTTGCCTTGATCAGTCTGGATTAGCCTTGACTATTGTTGGCCCGAGTTCGATAAAGAATATCAGCTCAAGGTGAATGTGTGCCCCACTGATACTTCATAAGCAGTCTAGAGTTTATTGCAACGATGTATCCCTGCCACGAAGAACACAAACTAAATTATTTCGAGAATACTTGGTGAATTTGTCGCACCATGTGGTTCCTCGCTGCGCGGGTATTTCACAAGCCAATTGAACGAATGAACTTCAATGGAAGGCTCATCAGGGCTGTAGAATCAAATCTGATTGTCACACTCCTGGTTCTTGGCAAGATTATGTGGAAAGTACGGTGTCAATAGTGTGACTACAGTATACCCTTGCTTGTTACAGTACCCATCTTGCAGGTGATCGTGCACGGACGCGACCGCGCCGCTGCCTCCGCCGCACTCGACGCGGCCCTCGCGAAGACGACCATCGTCGGTGAGTACGGTAGTAGGGGATAGAAGAATAAGGTACCTTGCAATTAGTGTGTACTGATAGTGTGTAGGGTTGCTGGTACGGTGGGATGCGGTAGCATGTACTGTCGGTGGAAGAGGGTATGGCAGCATACGGTAGTACACTCGCCGCTGTAGTGGCGAAGAAAATGGCAGGTGAGTACGGTGGCGAACGTTGATGTTCACGGGAGTTATTGAAAAAAATAAGTAATCGTCCGGGTGACCGCGCGTTTCAATAGAATACTATGAAGATGCGCTGATGCAGATTTGCGATGGATGCATTACTTAAAATCAAAACACAATTAATCAGCCATGTAGTCTGCATGAGGGACGCATGGCTGATATCGTGCTGATCAAGCTAACAAATGTCCGGGCAGACGAGAGTTTCACTGTCGTGATATCAACTCGAGAGCATTAGTTTCTGCACTAAGTCCTCGTTCATCGTCCAAACAAATCATAGTGTAATTTTTAAATATTATTTTTAACAATAATAATAATTAATCAATCTGCAGGCCTGCCCACCAACATCTCGTTCGTGCGCCGCATCCTCGCCCATCCCGAGTTTGCCGCCGTATGTTTATTATTATTTATTATTTTATTAAAATTATTTTCGAATTTTTGCGAAATTAATGGTTTGAATTCGTTTGAACAATAGTATAAGAACTTGTTCGAGCATCCCGAGTTTGTTCCAATTTATTTTATTAGGATGTTCTGAATTGGAGTTGAAGGTAATTCAGTGATTCACAATCTATACATATTCAAGAATGTATTAAATTCACCAGTGACATGAAATTGGTGCTTTTATCATAAAAAAACAATCAATTAGCCGGGTTTTTTTCGGGTTTTCTCTAATTATGTAAATAAATACCTTATATCGTTAATTGAACTGCTTTACAGGGCAACGTGTACACGGAGTTCATTCCCGACCACGCGAAGGAGCTGTTCAAGGAGGAGGAAGTGAGCAAGGTGAGTGGATAGTGCGCTCTAGTTGCGCCGGGTTAGGGAAATCACGGGGATAGGTTATGCTATGAAAGGGATGGAGGATGTGGGTTTCATGAGGATTACATAGGTTTCGCAGGGTTAGATGATCGTTGTATTTTTTATCAATTATATTCCTGACAACGCGAAGGAGCTCTTCAAGGAAGAGGAAGTGAGCGGTTGAGGAAGAAGTGGATTTGTGTGCAACAACACATAAATTGGGAACACATAAATTGGATTTAGTTCAGGGGTCGATTACATAAATTTTCTCAAATTCCAAGATGTGGGTTGGTTTCCCTTTTTTTCCTTCCAGCACCCCGAAAAATCAGGCAAATGTGGGTTGGTTCTCATTTTTTTCCCTCCCGCGTCCGCAAAAATCAGCCAAATGTGGGTTGGTTTTCCTTTTCTTCCCTCCCATATCTGCGAAAATCAGCCAAATGTGGGTTGGATATGTCATTTTTTACATAGTATTCGAGCCCTGATTTAGTTGGATTATTGAATTGGATTATTGTTGATCTCGTTTCCAGCAAACAATTATTTAATAGTATAAGGCTGTTTAGTGAGGAGGATATGAGCAAGATAGGGTGGAGCAGGTAGTGTGGCGTTTCCACTTTTGTTGAAAGGAAAATTGGCTGCGGCTTTGTTGATCTCATTGGGTTTGATAGATTTAGAAAGATGGGAGGTTGTGCGTTTGAGGTTGTAGTGAATAGGGTATAGTCTGCGTAGGGTTTGATAGTAGTTGTCGTTGCTGGGAACAAAAAAAAACAATTGAATTTGCGCTTCACTGTTCAGTCAATTTACTGTCGTGACCTTTTTCTGTGATTCATGCTTCTATTTCTTTAACAAAATAACTATTTCGCGCACGCTTCTTGAACCCTTACTTTGACTGACCTGATCCATGATTTTTGATCTCCCAATCTTAAACCTGACCCCATTTTCATGCCGAGTTTCTCGAGGGGCCTTATCTTTGATCTTTGATCTCGACATCTTGCGTCGGTCCCTATTTTGCAGCTGCTTGAGGGGCCTCACACTCCTTATTCCTCCGATCGATCTTTGATCTCTCCATCTTCAATATTAGAACTATTCCCTATTCCAGGCCGAACTACTCGAGGGTGCGCTCGCCCAGGCCATCTCTGCTCGTGTATCCAGTGAGAAGCTGTTCTCCCAGCTGGTTCCCTTCAGGGTGAACCATCAGCCGGTGTATACGAAGAAGTGTGGTGAGTATTCTAATATTGGAACCGAGAGACGATTTTTGGGTAGTATTGCAACCTATGATATGAATACTACGAAGCCTGAATTTGCTTGCGAATATTTTGAATTTTCCCAGCAATGGCCGGTAATTAGTATGGGACTGGCGTATAGATTGAGATGTAGAGTGGGCGAAACGGGGAAGGTGTTAGGTATTGGTGGGAAGCTGTTATCGCAGCTGGTGCCATTCAGGGTCAATCATCAGCCAGTGTATACGAAGAAGTGTGGTGAGTAAATGAAAAAAGTGGAACCATGGATGACCCTAGTAAATGATTTGCGTTGTGTATTAGTGTTAATTCCAAGTCTACGAATAATTATGATACTAGTGGTTAGAGAGGGATGAAGAGTAGGTGAAGCGGGAAGGCGCACGGTATTTGTGGGAAACTGATCTAGCAACTGGTGCCGTTCCGGGTGAACCACGCGCCGGTGTATACGAAGAAGTGCGGTGAGTATTGTTTTGTTTAGTGGGATGGGCATGGCGAATCCACAACGCAGGAACATGCTTGGGTTATTGGAAGGGTGAAGCGAGGAAGGCGCGGGGTAGTCGGGAGAAGGTGGTCCCGTTCAGAGTGAACCATCAGCCGGTGTATACGAAGAGGTGCGGTGAGTAAATGAAACTCGCGAAACGGGGATGGCCCTAGTTATAGGTTAGTGCTGTGTTTCAGTTTTATTCTATGTCGGCGAGGGAATATTACGCGCCTGTTACTATGGTGAGGATAAGGGATATGCGAAACGGGGAAGGCGCTAGTGTCTAGCGAAAAGCTGTTCTCCCAGCTGGTGGCGTTCAGTGTGAACCACGCGCCGGTGTATACGAAGAAGTGCGGTGAGTTATTTGAGCTTGCTTAATGGGCAGAATTCACTGCGCAACGGGGATCTTGAGATAAGGAATGAGCCAAACGGAAAAGTCGCTGGCTTGCTCGATGAAAGTCGCGAGTATTTTTGTGTCTGGGCTTGATGTGGACAGAATCTGTTCAGCAAATGTGTACGTTGAATAAGGAAGAGTTGAAACCTGAATTAGGGAGTATAAATAAGTTGGCCACCCAAGGAAAATCCACTCAGTGAGAAGATCATTATGATAAGGAGGATGTGAAACGGGAAGTGCGCTAGGTTGTAGGGGAGGGGAATTATGGGGATCATGAATGCTTGCTCGGAGGCATTGGGAAAAAATTGTTGTTTTTTCATTCAAGGAGTTGGCTAAATTGCATTCTCATTCCTTTGCGACTCACATACAGTTTGCGAAACGTCGATCAACTTGGTTCTCAAATCTGAAAAGTATGAATAATTCCCGGAATTGCAGGCAAGAAGACGGTGGACCTCGTGCAGGTGGACGAGCACACGTGGGAGGCGGATGTCGATGGGGAGAAGGTGATTGTTTTTGTTTTTATTGTTATCGTTATTGTTATTGAATCTTCTCAAGGTCATGGTAGACGAAATTTTGTATTAGAGTTGCATCGACAGTCTAAGGCGATTGCTCGTTTCAGCAGCTTGTGACATGCATGCGTTCACGAATCAAACTAGTCCTTCTTCCTTCGCATCTTTAGAAAGAATAATAAATTATGGTTGTGCTTTCTACAAGGGCATGTCTTATCGGTGGTAAGTTACCTCAGTAAAAAAATATTCCCTGTTTTCGGGTTTCATCAAGTAATCAAATATAGTAATTGGCCATCTGCACTAGTGTAACATCTGTAGCTGAGGAAAAATATAATTTGTTTATTAAAAACATAGCAGCATCAATAATCTTTTTACCAGGCGACCCTCCTAGATATTCAAAACAATAGCAACCATAACAACAACCCCCATTCCAGACCACCCTGCTCGTTTCCTCTCTCGCCCGCTCCGAGTGCGGACACGAGCTGCACTTCCGCGTGGAGGCGGACGGCGAGGCGTGGAGGACGAAGGCCGTGCGGACGGAGAGCGGCACCCTGGTGGTACGGTTTTTTTGAATTTTTGATTTTTTTGAATTTCGCGCCCGAATTTGCTCGGAATTGTTGGCGTAGTGCAAAAAAATGTGATTTTTTCCGAATCCTTAATTTCGAAAATTATTTTTTCCCCACTGAATCTCCAATCTGGTATGTGTAAATTTTTAAAAAAATCAATTATTTTTTAAAGAGAACAATTCAAAACTATTGACATTTCTCTAATCTCTAAACAGATATCTCCGCTCGGAATCTCCAATCTCGCAAGTTTTTTTTTAATTTTCCAACCGAAAGTCCGTTCTATCGACCTAGACAACTTTTCCGGACTTATGTATCCCCTCTAAATCCTCGTTCACGCAAGTGGCTATTTTGTTGGTTAATAATCAAAGCACCCCCTTCGAATCGCGTCTCTCGTAGGATTCCATCTCTTCATAGATTTTTTTTCGGTTTTTATTGTATGAGCGATTATCTGACATCTTGAACATAGGCCTGGAACTTGGGAAAAAGTCGATCTCAGGAATCCCTTTCATATTTGCATAAGTTGTAGGGCTAGGTGTGCTGAGTGTGTACGCCACATATGAGCCGACCGCGACGCGTCTGAGCCGCGCTAGAGCGCGCCAAATTCAAAAATAGATTTTTGGAAAAATGTTCCTAGGCTAGCCTTCGAAGTATGTGCCAATCAACTCCTAAGTACATACTCATCATTTTATATATTGACTACCAGCCATGCCGATTTCGTCATCATTATGAAAAAATAGTTTCAAATTTATATTATTTTTTCAAAAATCAGGGTTTGAACTTTGGGAACTTTTTATTTCTGATTATAGTGCTCCCTTAAAAGGAGAATTTTTTAAAATTTTGAAAACCGAAAAAATTTCCAACCAATTTGGTGAAAATGCAAAAAGTTTACCTACCGTACTCGAGCAACACGGGCTGACTTTTCTTTCTATCCGAGTTACAGGCCTAAAAAATTGCGACGGTAATGATGTGAGGGTGACTGATTTTTTTAGCCAAGTATGGGATTAATTCAACCGATAGAAAAAAATGAAGAGGATCCTCTTCAATTTTTGAAGACTCTTACTCTTCCAAATATGAAGAGGATTCTCTTCAAAAATTTTTCAACGGTTGAATTAATCCCATACTTGGCTAAAAAATGGCTAAAATTGGCTAAAAGGCTAAAAAAAACCCTCACATCATTACCGTCCCAATTTTTCAGGCCTGTAACTCGGATAGAAAGAAAATTCAGCCCGTGATGCTCGAGTACGGTAGGTAAACTTTTTGCATTTTCACCAAATTGGTTGGAAATTTTTTCGGTTTTCAAAATTTTAAAAAATTCTCCTTTTAAGGGAGCACTATAATCAGAAATAAAAAGTTCCCAAAGTTCAAACCCTGATTTTTGAAAAAATAATATAAATTTGAAACTATTTTTTCATAATGATGACGAAATCGGCATGACTGGTAGTCAATATATAAAATGATGAGTATGCTCTTAGGAGTTGATTGGCACATACTTCGAAGGCATTTGATGGCCTAGGAAAATTTATCCAAAAAAATATTTTTGAATTTGGCGCGCTCTAGCGCGGCTCAGACGCGTCGCGGTCGGCTCATATGTGGCGTACACACTTTAGTACACCTAGCCCTACAACTTATGCAAGTATGAAAGGGATTCCCATTTCCCCTAGTTCCAGGCTTGTGAAGACATTTGTTCAGAATCTCAGATATTCGCTCGTATAATACTTTGCTCTTTCATCATTGCAATCTAATTTATTAGCATTGTATCTCCCCTCTAAATCCCCGATCTCGCAGGTGGTCGGCAAGGGCGAGCACACGTACGAGGCGGAAGCGAAGGAGTGGGGAGACGCCGACGGAGGAGCGGGTACGGTAATTGGGATTACGGTGGAGATGGGATATTGGCACGGTATGGAAGAAATCGATAAAGCAGTGCGGAAATTAGGCAAATTTTCGTATATAGGGTAAAATATTGAAAAGGGTTCCACCTGGTAGGTTGCCGTTTCACGCTGCAGATATCCGAGCAATGTGTGATCACATCTGATTTATTCAAGATAGGTGTGGTATAATAATAATAATAACAATAATTGGTGCATAATAGGGATGACTGCCCAATTCCAATACTCAATTAATTGGTATTGACTCCAAGTATTGGATATTGAATTGACATCATTAGTGCATAATATTAACAGGGGCGATATTTATTCACCAATTGTTCAAAGTTTCAACCAGAGAGATGGCCGTTTCACGTTGTTCATATTCGACCGAGGTTGCTTCGGTCTATAATCACATTGTAGCTTGCGGTGCGCAAAATAATCAATATTGAGTTGTTCAGCATAACGGAACTTATCTGATATAGTGGCAACTGTTTATACTGCATCCTACCGTAATCTCTTCGCTCCGTCGCAGTATTATGGGACTTAAATTTATCCTAGTGGATATCTTGTACCTATCGCCTTCTACCGTATTCTCTTCTCCTTCTTATCGTATCCTTTGCAGCTGCCGGCGGCGGCCACGCCCTCGCGCCCATGCCCGGCATCGTGGAGCGCATCCTCGTGAAGAAGGGAGACGTCGTCAAAGTACGGTAGAAAGGGATACGGTAGCAAGGATATTATGGATTTATTTATATTGTGGCGCGGTATTGTGGCGCGGACTACAGTAGTCAATTATGGGGAATGGGTACGGTAGTAGCGAGAATACTGTAGATTATATCGGATAGATACTAAAGATTCGATGGTCAAATATTTTTTCCATCATGAGTAAGGGAGTCAAGGTACGTAAGGAGGTGTGGGTATGGTAGCCAAGGGCGGTGGCAGGGGTACGGTAGTCTGGTGAGCGCTTGGAACAGCGATGATGTCTAGTGATGAGGATTGGGATGGCGAGCTTACGAGTGTCAGTGACTGTGTCACAATTCGCTCGCTTGCCTGGCGATCTCGTGCTGCAACGATAGTGGATATACAATGGGAAATAGCAAGTGTAGTAGGACGACAGCAAGTCTCGTAATAGTTTCAAATAACAAATACATATCGCAGAATGTGGCAAACCCTATGCCTTTTTCACCCCTGCCCTCTTTCTGGAGCAAACTCGATAACCGTTTTCCTACCGTACCCAACTCTCCCCTCTCTCAGGCCGGTCAAGCCCTGGTGGTCGTTGTCGCCATGAAGATGGAGTACATCATCCGCGCGTCTCGTGACTCGATCGTCGATGACGTCACGTGCGCGCCCGCCCAGAACGTGCCGCGCGCCGCCGTCCTCGTGAAGCTGACGGCGTCTGAGCAGCAGTGAAGCCCCGCCCCCTTTTGGCCACGCCCCCTTTTCATCTAGACTAGAGTTTGTTCATAGTAGTACCACAGGATATTTGTGCCATTGTTTTTCGTCGTTCCGGTTTGTATATCTTATCCCGTTTAAGCCCGAAAAATTATCGATTTGTCAGGGAGTGATTCTTTCCTAAAAAAAGATTGTGAAATTATCGATTTGTTTTGCGCCCGAGGATAGTAGCCATGATGTTGTTGCCTAGGCCACGAGGTTACTGTAGAAGGAATAAAATTGATTACAATTGTAAATAGTGATGACTTCAGGGGACACCATCATTGATTGCATTATTAATTACTTTATCACACCTACAAAGACAAATCACAGATCAGACTATATGGCAGCATACGGTAGACTCTACAATCGATTCCTAGACGGATAACTACCGTAATCCTCGTGGTAGATCACAAGACGGCTATGAGCTCACGCGTGAATCGCTCGCCGACTATCGATCGGTCGCGGGCCTGGAATCACGCTGTTATGTCGTGAAAACGAAATTCGAATCAGGAAAAATCTAGCAACGTTGCTGCTTCAGCCGCGTGTTGTATTCAGCTCATTAGGCCGTTTTTAATTTCTCACAGCGAGGACATTTTAAAAAAAAGATTAGCCTATTTCTTAATGATGATGATCTGAAAGGCAGGATACACAACAATATTCCCTCTCATCTAGGCCATTCCCCGAGGGGGCCATCCCTAACATTTTTAATATCCTCTCAAAAGAGTCTCTACCAAAAAGGGCAATTCCTAACTTTTTCCCCTCACAAAAACCAACCCCTCAAAACAGAGATAATAGATAACTGACCTCGGCCACTCGCCCATTCCGTATCTTGATCAGCTCTCCTCCTCTCGTCTCGAATTCGAACGCCGGCGTCCGGCCGTAGATCCACTCCCAGTCTGGAAAGTGATCTTTGATCTTTGGTCTGGGTTGGAGTTTGAAGTGTCGGCATGCACAGAAGATGCATAATGAAAGCGAAATTGAAATATGTGAGCCTGGTGAATGCGTGTTTCACTGGAGTGTTATATTCAACTTCTTCGATTTATATTCAGTTTCAGATGCAAATTCTTTTACAACACACAATTTAAACCCCACCCCTGTCTAAAGAAAATCAACCTCTGTTCTGTTTCTGTTTCACTGTTTCAAGAAAATTCTGTTTCACCCGCATGTCATATTCAGTCCGCTCGCCTAATTTCCAATGGTCGCGGGAATATCTTTCAACAAAAAAAATACTACTCCCCGATATACTAACCGCATTATCCCCTACTACTATTCCCGATCTACCGTACCCCATTCCCCCCCCCCACCCTACCGTACCTCTCAGCTCATCGATCGCCTTCCGCACGCCGTCGACCGTCCTCGTTGCCTCACCCACGTCCACGTGTGTCTCGTCCACTTTCTGCGAGAGAGAGAAAAATCGATTACCGTACTCCAAAAATTGGTTACTGTACCGTAACCATACCTATAGAAAGGCTATCATGTCAAATTGGCCTCTTCATACTTTCCCCTCGTACTTTCTCCCTGTCATAGTGACGGTAGAGAGGATGCGAAATAAATGACGCGAAAATCGCATCCCAAATGATTCGTGTTTCAAAACTAGTACAAAATGTCGATCGGCAGCGAGTTTCCGATGAAACGTTGATTTCCAAGTATAATATTAAAGCTACCCACCTCGAATCCTTGCCTCCACGCATCCGCGAGGCAGGCGGCGAGCGCGTCGACTGACGCTTCGCGCGCGTCATCCTGCCGCAGGTAACCGACCGCGGGCGCGCGCACGCTCCGCGTCGCCGTCGACCGCACGCGAGCCTTTAGTATCACCGTTATCAATTGACTATAGTCACACTCAATTATGATTTTTGCATCAATTGATGTCGAGATCATATTGCAGCAAGTCCACAGTGCCCTTTACGGTAAAGAGCTGAAACATTGTTCGGTCCGGCCAAACTCCTTTCATATTTTTTATTGAATCAGGTACTGCATCAGGAATTCAAACACTAATTTAATCTCAAGGCCAAGTTGCGTTTCATCAGGTCCTTGTAATGATTTCGAACAATCAGGTTTCAATGTAGTTCACGTGTTACCTTTAAAAAAACTGTATTCATAGAACTTTTCCAACGATTCGTACCCAATCAATGTCCCTCGCCCCCCCTACCGTATACCTGCAGGTCGCTCCTCAGTATTCCGCTCAGGCGTGCGAGGTCCACGTCCACGAGCATCGTCATGTGGTGGTACGCGCGGCCGCGCACGATCCGCGCCGCCGTGCCTGCGCGATTATTTCGGTTAGGCTCCGCCCCCTTTTGCCTACCGTATACCTGAGCACTTGCGCGAGCCCGGCTGCATCTCCAGATCGTCGCGGGACGTCGGCACGACCTGCGATCGATCGATATCGACTACCGTAATTTCCAATCGGTATTCTCATCCTAATAAGCTTCTGTACTCCCCCCCCCTACCGTCTATCTTCCTGCCCCTTCATAATACTGGCCTTCCGTTTTCCCCAATCGATAATCCTAATCATTCACGGTCGACACAGTAATAACACAGTAATAATGGTATGTAGAGCTCGGGGACCGAAGTACTATTACGGACACTCTGATGAACCATTTATAGCAAACAGTTGAAACATTGATCCATCCGGACCCAATTTAACGTATCTTCAGTTGCTATCATGCAATATTACTGGGTAGCTTCAATACATTCGACTTTTACTTTTTTGAAAATGTTTTATAGCGTAACACTACCGCACCTCCGTTGAATACCCTCACCACCAGCAGCCGCGCCCTCGATTCGCCTGGCCAAATTTAAATGCGAAACACATTTCACACCTTAGCAAGCACTTCGCACTCGTATCTACCATAGCCTATCGTACCTTCACAGCGAACCTCCCATTGATGGCTGCCGCTATCATCTCCAGATTCCGCTTGCGACAGTGCGCCTTCTGACTGGTAAGCAGCGAGATGTTCAGGTTGCCTGAACGGAAGGGAAACGGTTGGGTTACGGTGGGATTGATTACGACATCCTCCATTCGACTTTCGACCATTGCCAAGTCGTGTTTCAGTGGGACTATATGTTTGTCTCGACGATCCTCCACCAATACAGCGCGCGCTCATTCTTGCTATAAGAATACCAAAAATAACCTTGCCCTCCCCTCGCCCCAACGTCTGCCATACACTCATCGTTGCGTGAAATCGGATTCATCAGTAATACAAGCGATCATTTCCTGCCTTGTTTCAATAAGACAACAACACTTATATGCATTAGGCATTAATTATCAGCTAATTTACAATTTTTCACCTGAATTCCTTGATCTACCGTAACCCCTGGCATACAGCAGCCCTCCTCCTTACCGTACCCTCATCATGGTAGACGGTGCCTCCGCCCGAGTGGCGTCGCGCGACCGCGACGTGCCGCCGCGCCGCCTCGTCCAGCGCTACCTGCACATCAATACTGTACTTATCGATTTTAGTCGAATACCGTACCCAACTCCTGATACCGTAATCTTCAGGCATCTATTTTTTCCACTCAACAATCTGACACGAAACCACTATGTTTAATTCATTTCATAGTCAGTAGAGAACACGGACGAATAAAGTTTAAAAACTCAGTTGTCGATTCGCAGCTCACTACAGTACTCACCTCCGCCCAGGGGTTCTGGTGGCGGCCGAACACGACTGCCGGACGGTTACTGTAATGGGAATAGCATTGATCGGGTACCGTACCCCTCCAATTATCGATCTACCGTTCCCCCACGTCCAGCACAGCGATTTTCCTTGAACCACCATAAACCCCAGTTCTCGATTCAGCTACCGTACAACTCCAATTATCGATCTAACGTACCCATCCTCCCCACCCCCCACAGCGATTTCCCTTGAATCACCGTAAACGCCAGTTCTCGATTCATCTACCGTATCCCTCCAATTTTCGATCTACCGTATACCTCCACATCATCAGCAGCTCTCCCTCCTTGTCCGGGTCGTGCGTGCGCAGCAGATGCTCCTCGTACGCGAGGTTCTCGTAGATGCATCTGAGATTATCGATTGATTACGGTAATTATCGATTTCTTAGTTGATTCTTCGTACATGCAATTGCGGGAATACTGCAGATTAAAAAAATCGATCCATCATCACGACAGCACACTTTATCCGTGCAATTTTACCATAGGAAAGGGATAAAGATTGCGAAACAAATCAATAATCGATTACCGTAACCCAACCGTGCGCTACCGTATACCTCGAGGTCGAGTGTACGATCCGGCCGAGCGCCTTCCTGCCCGCCACCGAGCACATCTACCGTAACCTCGAGATATCGATTATTCCCTCCCATCCATACTGTTACCGTAACCGTCAGGCATTGCTGTATCGACATCGATTTGTTTTTGTTTTCACTCGAAAACGACCTGAGATCGAAACTTTATCTCGCATTCATCATATAAAACCCGCGTGAAGCATATTACAACCTGATAAAAACAATCAATTCTACGCGGTTTACTGGATGTGTTAACAATTAGTAGTATAAGGCAATATGCATAGTACACCCGTGTGCGGTACAAATACAACCGATACATAATAAATGGCATTCACACATGGCTCAAGTTAATGTAAAATGTAGTAAAGTGCAAAATTCAATAATAAATTACAATAAATAGCCTAACAATCAATCGGTATATTGTTTCTCGACGTAGTAAGGTGCAAAATTCAATGAAATAATCAGCCTATCGATCAATACTGTCTCTCGGCGTAGTAAAGTGCAAAATTCAATAATTAATTCAATGACCTATCAACCAATCAATGACCTATCAATCAATCAATAAACCTATATATCAATCAATGACCTATCAACCAATCAATGGCCTATCAATCAATCAATAATCCTATCAATCAATCGGTATACTGTTTCTCGGAGTCCAGGAACAATTTGATATTCTCCGCCAGTTCCCTGCAGTGACGTCTGATCGCGGACTGCGGGTTCCTGTACGGAAAGAAATATTGATAATCGCCAATGTCATCAGGAGCATGCAAAAAAAACGAAACCCTCGCTTCTCAAGCAACTTATTCGTACTCCGAATAGCATCCCTTCTACAGTAACTCATCTACCCCCCCCCCCTCATGTATGCATTAATCCCTTTCTACCGTAACCCTGCCTACCGTACTCCACTCACTTGCTAACCGTCTCCATCCTCCTCATCAGTTTCTTCGTCATATACAGGATGCGCGGCCACACATCCTCCTCGCCCGGTTGATCGATCCGGGTGGGCAGCGCAAGGCGGCGCGGCTGAATAATGTTATCTCACTTTAAAGAATATCAATTCCCTATTTTCAGGAGGATTGGTAATTTTTTGCATCGAAAACCTTCAAAAGATCACAAAACATGCATAACTTTGACCCTCATTATCTATGCAAAATTGGGTTCACATGAACATGATTTTGGTGGGCATCGATGCAGGAGCACCAGCCCTACCATAATCAGTATAAAATTTGAGGGGTTAAAATTTGCTGTACGGATTTTTCCGGAAAGTGGCGATTCTTAGGCGAACGCACTGATATTATAGTTTCGTGTTTCATCCTTTCCTCACACGCCGCCCGCAGGAACACCTACCGCTCCGGCTCTGGTCCAACTAAAACCCGGTCCTCCCTATTCCGGCTCTCATTTCTCATCCGTGTCACACTAATCCCCGGTTCCGGTCCTCCTACTAATCCCCGGCCCTCTCACCTCCTCATCCGCCGGCAGCAGGAACACCTTCTGCACCTCGAGGTCGCCCGCCATCTGCGTGATCTCGATGAAGATGGGCCGGGTGGCCTCGTAGTCGTCGTCATCTTCCGGCTCCTCCTCGTCGCCATTCGCCGGCTCCGGCTCGTCCTCGCCATTCGCCGGCTCCGGCTCCGCTCCCGGCTCCACGCCCATTTCGACATCGTCAAATTGGATGTCGAACTCGAAAGGTTCATCCTCCTCCTCCTCCTCCTCCATCGCCGGATGTGCCCTCCTCAGGAACGGGACCCTGCAATGGGTCACTGTTGTCTTTTTGCCCCCCCCCCCTCGAAAATGTGTACCAAACATAGGAATTTGATTGAAACGTTCATTTAATTGAAACATGTATCGTTCGCGTTCGCGTTCCAACCCCGTTTGTGCTTCACCCTATCTTCAATAGCCACTCGGTTTCATTCATTCTAATTCGACTTCGGTTTCGATTATTGATATACAAAATAGCTAATTCCGATCTTACGATAAACATTTCGCAAATAGTACCCTTTCTGACGAATCACCAATATCACCATTTTCTTCGTCACCAAATTACAACCAGTATCCAGCCAAGCAAAGCCCACTCCTCCTCGTCATCATCATACTCATTTATGTCAATCGCTCACTGTCACTATGCAAAAAATCAATATTTGCTCATATATAACCAGCTGCTATTTAGATATAAACAAGCAAAACGCACTCCTCCTCCTCCTCATCCTCATCATCCGCCGGCACGCTCGCGTTGTGCCATCCGCCCGAGGTCCAGTGGCGCGTGTGCCAGGCGCGCGCCGCGGCGCGCAACGCGGCCCGCCGCTCGCGCGCCCAATCGTACAGCCGGTCGAACAGCGGGAACGCGCCCAGCTTCCCGTTTTCGTCGTCGTACAGCATCTCGAGGATGGCCTGCGAGGGCATACATGTAAAAGTTAGGCGGCAAAATCCTTCGAAAGCCGAGTATGGAAAAAAAACCTTGAAAACCAACT
Source organism: Pristionchus arcanus (assembly GCA_900490705.1). Classification (NCBI taxonomy): domain Eukaryota; kingdom Metazoa; phylum Nematoda; class Chromadorea; order Rhabditida; family Neodiplogasteridae; genus Pristionchus; species Pristionchus arcanus. The sequence goes on from LS486683.1 coordinate 691,819, forward strand.
AATTCTATGAAAGCCGTGTATGCCGTGTTGTGGAGGTTAATTGTTTTCGACTAGCTTTTTAGTGTTTAAATGTGACCACGTACAGTATTTGGCACGTGATCTACTCAGCAGATTATGCAGTATTGCGTATTGCCAGTTTTTACGAGAAAAATAGTGAACAATAATTCCGAGCGCTTTCAGGTTTCCGAGCGCTTTCATTATGATAACCACACACCATCTTTCGCATTAGTGACAGCAGGAAACCAACAAGACTAGAATGGGATTGAATTGGCGCTCCTAGACACCATTATCTCACCCTCGAGAGCTTTGTGTTTCGAATCATGCTCAAATTCGCGGGCCCTCGTGTGCATGCAATCAATGTATTCTCAACAGCATTCGCAGTTTCATATGTCGTTCCGTTACTTCCATGCCGCACCCTCCCTCCTCCTTCAACCGTATCCATCCCTACTGTAGTTCTATCCTACCGTATCCTTCCTTACTGTAGCCTATCTTTCCCTCCACCGTCTACTGTACCCTTCCCCTACCGTACCCTCGGCCCTACCGAAACCTACAGCGACATCGTAGTTGACCGACTGCATCCACGTGAGCACGAGGCGCAGCGGGTGCAGCGGCGAGTTCCGGCTGCAAAAAATCGATAATCAATCAATAAATCAATAAATCAATCAAACGATAAATCAATAAATATTCCAGACAGGCATCATCCAATGGAGGGTGCGCCTGTAAATCGGCCAGACGCTTCTATGACTCGGTCATCATTTTTGAATTGTATGATTGCTGTTTCACCATAATCATAAAGTTGAGTGTTTCCAACCACCGCGATATTGCCTCAGACTGCGAAAAATAATTCTAACTTAATTTTCTCCCTTGGAACAGAAAAAAAACATAATAAATATCCCTACTGTCCTCCAGCATGATGCCCTCGTACATACTCTCATTAAGGTCTATCTTTTAGTTAGTTTAATAAGTTTGAAGGCTTGGGAAAACAAAAAAAAGTCAGTAATCGATAACCACCCCCCCCCACCTACCGTATCTTATCCTCCAATCTCATGCTCGCGTCCATGGCCACAATCTGCTCGTCATCGTCATTCGACAGCACGAAGTTCAGCTCGTACACGTCGAAGGGCTGAGTCTGAGATGCAGCGATTGCTCTCTCGTTTTACCACCCTCTCTCGTCCTCATTTATGAGCTCGGTCCTAACCTATCTGCATTTTTCGTGACGCTTGAAACTAGGTGGCATTAGATTTTCATTTTTTCCTAGATTTACCAAGCGCAATCGCGTGCCAGTTTCCGCAAATATCCCACGTGCCTTTCTGATATAGGGTGGGTACAAAGTGCCCTTATCAATCTTTGTTTGGCCATGGGACAACAATAATAGGCGGAAACCACAAACGTTTCACTCCCTCCCGGCTCCCACCAATCAAATCAGTCAGTGATAATAGCATGTGGTGTGGTACCGTACCGGCTCGTAGAGAAACTCCGCGCACAGGTCGCACGCGCGGTCCACCAGCACTTGCGCGGTGGCATGATCTGCATGGGGGTAGATTACGGTATTCATTGAAAAATTACGGAATTGCGCTCTCAGCGCTATTCGTACTCTAGCCTCAATCAACTGACACAATTCCAACTCGGGACTAGAGTCTAGTCTCGAGTTTCTCGGGACTAGAGTCTAGTCTCGAGTTGACCTACCAAATTTATCTCCCCTGATGGCTGCGGCGATCATCAACCGGATGACCGTCGTGGACAGGCCTCGCTTGGCCGGGAACGGCTCGGTCACCGGACAGATCGGACCGGCGCCCGCGAACCAGTGTCTCACTGAAATTCAATCACTGAATGGGGATGGGATTTTTTTTTAAATAAGGAACAGGGTTTCCGTAGGCCCTGCCATCAATGAACGTTAGTGAAGATAATGGACGTATGATACGCATACTAACCGTATGGTGCGAAATACGGTGTGTGAGGAATATCAGTGAGATCCATCAGTATTTCCCTTTGCCAATCAAATGTATTTCCGGTTCGCATTTCCATCGTGATCCAGTAGCGTATTCTATCCTTCAAATTCCGTGTTTAAATCATAAATGTACTTTCGGCTATACTACCTTATATTCTGAAACATCTACGTTGTGCCTCTTCATTGAAAATTCACACTGAAAGTGTCTGTGTAATCCTCTTACCCTCAAATCCTTCGAATGTATGCATTGGGAGTGTATTACCTCGGAGAGACAAAGTTCGATTGCGTAACACAAGATCAATTTATCGAAGCCGGGATTATGAATCGGAATGAGAAAGCGTGAACAGGGGATCGGGGGAAACCAGGGTGGTAACTCGCAGCAATCGACTACTCCCTTCAACAATGGAACAAGGGAAGAAGCTCTAACAACGTTCGGCGTTCACAGGGTCTAGGTGAAGAACAACCTATGAAAACAGCGAGAAAAAATCAACGTCAAGGCAACTTGTGTGATAACGAAAAGGCCACGCGTGAGGAAGTAAGAGAGCAGTTGTTGCGAAAGTACTTCCTCCCACGGGCGGATAACATTTCAAGTGGAGTGAAGGAGGGGAGAGCACTTGTCTAACAACATGGGGCTAATTAAGAAAAGTGGAAACGTGAAAATTGCGAAATTTCAGTTCAGTACAATCAATCAAAGGTTACAAGCAATGGGTTCAGGAAAGGGCCTACACTTTACTCGTCGTCCTCATCATCATCATCATCCTCGTCGTCGTCCTGCAAAGAAAAATGGGTTAATAACGTAGAACATTTTTTTCCCGGATAATTTCGCTTATTGTACGTAGCTCAGACCAACGGCGTAAAATCATCGTGCCCTTAGGCAACTTGCATTTGAGGTGTCAGTTGGTAACTCATCATAGCCAAATCATAGTCATAATAAAGGAGAAAGGACAAATCAACTCACTCCCTCATCTCCGAAATCGTCGAACATGTCGTCCTCGCACTGCTCTCCGGTGAAGAAGAGAACGGCGCGGGGGATGACGTGATCGCGGATGATCTGTCCGAGCTCGAAGTCGGCGCGGAGAAGCTCCTGGGTCTGCAAATATATGAATTAACTCTCAACACAAACAAGCATGTACACAGAATTCAAAACAAAGGAAAAACACTCACCTCTTCGTCCTCATCATCTTCCTCGTTCTTGTGGTCAGCATCGACCTTGGGAGGGTCGAAGAAGTTGAAGAAAGAATCAGCCTTGACGGTCTTGGTCAGGAACTTGCCGGCGTTGGCTCCCTTCTTCTGCTTCTTCTTGATCACCTTCTTGGTGGGGTCGCAGCCCTCGTTCCACTCGATCTTGTCTCCGACAGTCTCGGTGACGGCGGGTCCGTCGTAGTCGAAGGGGTCCTCGGCGTCGGGCTTGACCTCGAGCTTGTACACCTTCTTGATAACCTTGTTCTTGAAGAAGGTGTTCTCGGCGAAGTGGAAGAAGAGCGTGAATCCCTGAAAGCAAACAATGTAAGCTTTGTGTTACTGTCGGCGGCACTAATGAACAAACAGAGAAGTACAAGTATTCAAGTAACTCACGGCGGGCTCGAGCTGGACGTCGGAGGTGATGTCCGTGAGGAACTTGAGGATGGGCTCATCGCACTCCTGGATGGCCTCTCCAATGTTCTCGGCGGACTTGAGAACGGTGAGCCAGAAATCGGGGATTCCCTTCTCGTTCTGCAATATTACCAGTTAAACGGAGATTCTCGAAGTAAAATAATTGCAACTCACGTTGTCGGCGTCGCTCTTCTCGTTGAGCTCCTTGATCTCTTCCTCGGTGGATCCGTGGATGAGGGGGCGGGTGGACTCCTCGGCGGTGGGCTCGTACTCGCCAGCGACGATCTTGCGTCTCTGCTCGTTGACGGCTCCGAACTCAGCCTCGAACTGCTTCTCGAGCTCGTGGACCTTCTTGTAGAAAGCGGCCTCGATCTCGATCGACTTGACCTGGAGACCCTTGAGGGCGGAGACGCGCGACTTTACTTTGGCGGGCAGCTTAGCCAGAAGCTCCTGAAAATTATTAAATTCAACGATAGTTTCTGTTGTATCGAACGTAATCCGCTTTCAATACTATTCCCGCTGCTCATTAGCATGCGACACGATTGCCTATTCTCACAAATTCATACATTTCCATGTGCATTACCATCCCTAGGCACACATTAAACAGTTTCATTTAGAATGAGGCTACGAGAACAAAAAGGCGACAAAGTACAACTTCTGATTTCATCAATCACGTGATTTCATCACACGGTGAAACAACGGATCACCAACCCCGCTCAATCAGGGGGTAATAAAGCAAATATGAATACTTTGTAATACTCACGAAGTTCTGGTTGACGCCTCCCATGCCGTCGAAGTTGTATCCGCTGTTCTTCAGAAGCTCGGCGAGATCGCCTCCGTTCATGGCCTCAGGCATGATTCTGGTTACCTGAATCAGAATTTTCGTTAAAAACAGGGAGAATAACGTTTTCTCGATACACTATCACGACTTGAACAGCAAAAACAGCGACGAACGACAACAACACGGCGTCAGAATCCATCGAACGGCAACTGAACGGAAGGAATCAGCCTTCGTCGAAAGTTACGGTCGCCAAATACCCTGAAAATTCCGTTCGAGACCTAGAAATGTTTAATTTAAACGATCTGTTGTCCTGTGAGGAAGTTCCTGCCAAACCACGTACCGTAATCTGACTACAAACTACATTTTTTGACTACAAACTACAAACGTTTCACTGTAATTTTTATGCGAGGTTGTGCACAAATGTTGTTTTTCATGTTTCAATTTTGTTATAAAGCTATAGATTCTGATTTAGGATGCTGTCTTCACTACTGCGGAACTGGACGGGTGGTCTGGGCCGGACCACGGCGCTCACCGGCGACTTGCTCGTTCCTTCATCGCTGGAGATCACCAATGTCCGCGGCAGAAAGCGCGCACTCAAGCAGACGATTACGAGGCAGCAGAAGCTCGAGAGGTGAGTGAACGGGCCAACATTGTTTGAAACTGCAGTGGCTATTAAATAATCGCGAGGACCATATTTTATACGAAATGCTCAGTTTCTTTCCTTCAGAGTTACTGCCCGAAATATTTCCAGCAAATTTTTGGGTTTCATGGTTTCCAATTATTTCACTTACAGACGTCTGAAGCGCGAGGAGCGCGAGGCTGCTCGCAAGCAGTTCTCATTCATGGAACGCATCAACATCCGTCGCATGAAGAGCTTGTAAGCCTACTTTCAATAAAAATACTCCTATTTATCTATCTAAATTATTCGTTTCCGTCGCTCTAAACCCGCATTCAATAGCCAATTCACAGGCTATCGCCCTCGCAGCAGTATCCCGGTCGTCTCAATCGGGACGAGGAAGAGGCACTGCCCGAGCAACCTCTCACCAATGTGTTCATCAGGTGAGTAGCTATTTAGTCAATATCAGGAATTCGGAGTAAATGCGGTCTCGCTTGATTTGTTCACAAAATTGTGAGTTATGAACCAGGGATAAAAAAACCAGGGATAAATTCTGGGGCGTAGTCATATATCCGACCTTACTGTAGTACTATTTGCTTATCACTGCATTTAATTAAGTTTATTAATATTAATGTGCAGATCGCACGTGAAGACGCAGTTCTACTCGGTTGCGAAGGCTATCGACATGCACAGGGAGCTCCAGCATCCCTCCATCTACAACAATCCCAAGGTAAAGCGTTTTTTTCTCTCTTTCTAATCTCTATTGAATCGATTCCGACAACGTCATAGGCTTGTTAGAAAAGAGACGCGGAATTTAGACAATACTTTACTTTATGACAAGGCAATTCCGTGTTTCAGGCGCCTCTGAGACTCCGTCTCGAGCTGAACATGACCACCGAGAAGCAGGTTTGCTAATTTGTATCACTAAATAAAAAAATGTAAATCGTAGCATTAATATTCCCAATTTATCACTAATGCCTTTTTTTTAATCCTTTGTTCAATGTCAAATTTAGCTTTATTTTTTATTGTAAATTAATTTACTTTGTCTTCAGACGAAGATGGTTGGCAGTTCGGACGAGATCGTGCCCGTTCCTCATCCCTTCTCGCACAATGAGAAGAGAACCATCCTCGCATTCGTCAATGATCTCAAGCTGCAGGTTTGATTTTACTTTATTGTTATTCTGAACTGATCTAACTTTCAGTTGTATGGCCTTATTTTTGTGTACTTATCAGCTTTCGTTTAAGAAAAAGTTGGGCGCTATATCGTAATTGCATTAGTAGGAAGCCTAACGAACAAGAGGCGTGGAAATTTTGCTCAATTGCGAATGGGAAAGGAATTAAATTAAAACGTGCTTGTCTAGCGTCTTTTTTTTTGAGTTAGTTAGTAGTTTAACACCCGAGAAGCGTGAAACTTTCGAAAAAGTATTTTAAATCGGTGATTTCCAGGAAGTAGCAGTCGAGGCTGGCGCGGAAATCGCCGTCGGACAGGACATGATCAAGAAGGTTCGCACATTATTGTTGTTGTTTTTGTCTAAACTGACCGAAGTGGTCTGTTTCATTGCTAACTTGAAATTTGTATAAAACCTGGCATTTGACAAGTATTGTCCATAAGCCTTACCGCGTTTCTTTGAGGATGTGGTGAAACTTGGCAGGTACTGGTTACTTTTAAAAAATTACATGTGTATTCATAACGTATTCGTAAGCTATTGTAACACATAATTAATTAGGTAAGTAAACCTAACTAATTGCTTTGCAGATCATCAAGGGTCAGTTCCGCGTGGACGACTACGACTTCTGCGTCGCGCACCAGGACATGGCCACCCACATCCTGCCGCTGAGGGGCATCCTCAAGACGCGGTTCCCCACGAGGATCAATGGTGGGTGAAAGTTAAATTTAGAGTGTCCTGCCGTAGAGGGGAGCTGTTTTGTTATGTCATAATTGTCACATCCATCGAAGAGGACACCATTCTTTCTGTTATGGAAATTGTGAAACATAAAATCTGGCAATACGCATGAGCAAGGTTGAGAACAGTAACAGCAGCAGTATTTGTGTTTTTATGAACCGAGATTCTTACACCTATCGAATGTTGTCTCGTGGTTGATTGATGTGTTAAGTCTGGAGAACAGAATCAACCGGCGCAACACTTCTGGTGGTATTGGTTTAAAACTTGAGCTTTTTTGGTGAATTATATTATTTTTTGGTATTTTCTTCAGAGCAATGATGTCAACATTACTACCCCTCGAAGTATTCTGTCTGATATGCAAACTGTGAAACTCATAATCAACCGGTGCAACATTGTCCTGATTGTAATTGTTACTGGCCTAGCAGTGTTCTTCCGCCGAATGCAAATGTCTTCATTAACGAGACAGCGTTTTGTATACCTTTTTCTTTGATCTTTGATCTTTACATTATTTCAGGCGGTCTCGGCCTCGACCTCCCCCAGATGATCGAGATGTTCAAGAACGGCGTGAAGCTGAACATCAAGGTTTATTATTTTATTCAATTTAATTTTTAATTATTTATTTTATTACAAAAATACAGTACTTATTATTCAGGCGGACCCCGTGTTCCCCATCTGGGGACTGTGCGACTCGGTTGTGGGAAGGGTGAGGAATTAATTTAATTTTTATATTTTACTTCTTTTTTCTCCACAAAAATATCAACTTTTGCACATTGGTTCCATGTTTCACCGCCTGACCATATCTCCAGTCGTTTGTTGTGGTCAATTACTGTTCCCAGAATTGCCAAAAAATGTATGCAGCACTAATGAAATGCTCTATATTCACTATCAGATTTTTTAAAAATAGCTCTAATCTTTAATCTTTGATCTCTCGTTGCAGCTGAACATGGATCCGGCCGAGGTGGAGGCGAACATTGGGGCGGTCGTCGCTGCCGCTTGCGCCCACAGGAACGCCGCCCTCGGACCGTTCGTGAATCGGTGAGTGGATGAGGGATGCAATAGTTGCGCTTGATCGTATAAAATACCGGGTCCCATAAGATAATTTCGAACAAGAGATATCCCTCAAATTGTGATTTTTTCCTGGGAAATCGTATTCAGTGGAAAGAAAGCTTACATACTATTGAGAGTCCAAAGAGTGCGGAAGAAATAGCCATGCGGTAGTTTTTAATATTTTTGTTCGCCTTATCTCCAATGACTCCTGTAGGGATGTATTATGAACGATTGTGATTTGTTTGATCTCCTGCTCAAGAATGAATTGGCATACGCTAGAATAGTTGGATTGTTACATTTTTGTGTTTGAGTCCGTATCATTTGTGTTCGAGTGGGTTATCAAAAAGCGAAATACTTGATTCCCATTGCGTCGGCGCGTTGTTATTTTTTTTCTTTTACCTTTTCTAGAACTGGAAGATGAAGAAACCATTATTTTGTATCAATCTTGCAGACTTTCAAGGAAATTTGAAACACAGAATTGAAAATGAAACATAATTTTCTGCCTCTCTTGTTCACGTAATTTTTTTTTGAGTTTTTTAAAACCAAGCTGCCGTCATACCATAAATATCTGTTCAAGAACCATCTAACGACTATTCCCTGAAATGAGTAATCGACGGGCTAATTAAATTGATTCTTTGCAGCGCGCTGTTGATGACGATTCCGGGCGAGGAGCACTACGCACTGGACGTGGCCGCCTGGATGCCCGTGCCGTCGGAGGAGGAGCTCGAGAAGGTACGGTTGGGGTTACAGTAGTCGATGGGAAGGGGGTACAGTGGAATAAAAGTTTTTGTATTTCGTGTCGGAAAACTGAGTCGCAATTATTCGATAGGCCTGTGGGGGTGACGAACTGGGGTAAGGCTCACTGTTTGACTTGTTTAATTTTCGCGTTAGAACTTTAGTTTTTCGGCTGGAGTAAATTAGGGAGGGTTACGGTATCCACCCAATTATCCATTTTCTCATCCCAGCTCGAGCGCCGTCGCAACAAGAAGGGAAAGAAGAAGGAGGAGAAGAAGGCGGAAGGGGGCGATGACGAGGAGGGAGGGGAGACGGCAGCTGCCGCAGCCGCGTCTGCCTGAGCGGACTCCCGCAGGGAATACCGTACCCCCCGAGGAGTACTGTAGGATGGATAGCTATCGATTGTTACTGGTCTCCTTCTACTGTAGTCAGTTATCGATTGTTAATGTATGCCTTCGATAGTTACTGTAGGCTCTATAGTTATCGATTGTTACCGTACTACTTCTATAGTTGATGTAACCTTGACTATCGATTGCTACCGTGCTCCTTCCCAATTTACCGTAGCCTAGATAGTTTTCGTGTGATCTGCCACATTTCTAATGTAACAGCTCACAATCAGAGTTCTTGAATTTTTCTAATGTTTTTGTAAATATCACGCGGGTACTCCACTCGAATTGAATTGTTCAATGTAATAGGCTAGCGAAAAAGTAGGATCTGTTGACTGTTTGTTGTTATCTTTTTTTTCTTTGTTCGAGTGAGCAGTAAATATTTCCTAATGTGCTAAGGTGATCGTATTTGCCTTTGTTTGCTGTCCACTTCCCTTGAGCACACCCGACTGGTACGAAAGTAACCACACTCAGCAATACCTGTAAAATATGTGTCGTGTGGTGTCACTATCGTCCGACGTCTTGCCGTGTGGTGTGGTTGTGGCGGGAGACCTACCGTACGCTTTTGGTAGGGTAGGGTGTAATTGGGCTGACCTACCCTATCAATTAGATTGACCTACTCGATGCTGTATGGCACAGTATGCTATCGTGGTTGTAATTCCTGACCTACCGTGGTCAATTTTTGGAACGGTATGGTGTTATTTATGACGTACCCTAGCCATTTTGGTATCGGTATGGTGCAGGCCTAGATTGATTACTACCCGCTGACCCCCTGTGGATTAGGGGTAACAGATGGTGCTCTTGCGAGGGGATAGAGGGCGCCAAATGCGTTCCCAAGTGGCGAGGGATAGAGAGAACCGAGTGACCTTCAGTCAGGGACTACTACTGCTGTATCTTTTTGCGCCTCTTCTCCACGTACCCTTTCACTCGCCCCTTCCTCCCTCATTCATCTCTCATTTTCCTCCCTCACTCGCCTGTATTTTGTCTTCCCCCTATCGCGTTGTCTCATTGGCGCGCGTTTGTGTGCGAATCACACTTCTCCCCTTATGGTTAGCACGGTTTACGCTCCTTTCAGACGCGCCTTTTTGCGTGTTCTGCTGATGTCGAGTAGAGATTCTATTGATTAAATTGACTTGATAATTGATTATTAGGCGGAATATTTTCTGGATTGAGGGAGTGTTGTAATGCTTATCAGCGCAAAAATATTTGTGTTGATGCGGTAGTGATGCGGGTTTCATCAGTAGGCAGTTCATTGTTTTTGGTCGATTAGCGTTTCACAAAGGTGCCGGTAAATTCTGTGTTTCACAACTTCATGACCCTTCTAGAGGTTTTAACAACTCCAATACAACGCCAACAACTCCAATATTGATGAATCAAATCGGTGAAAAATATACTCCACTTTTGAGATGTGTGTTTCACCTGTATGCTTTCTTCCTGGTTTCCCTATCTTTGTTTCTTGGTCGTCCAATAAGTGCCTGAAGCGCGTTTCTTTGCGAGCGTAGCGGGGGAGGGGCAATTAGGCATTCTAGAAATGGGGCCCCCGGAATTTGGCCACGAGAGGCTAAAGAGTTTCCATAGCGATTGAGGGGAGGCGATGAGAAAATGCCTCTTAGATGTCAGATGTTGTATCGGCGAGAGTGACGAGAGTCTAGTTTTCCTCTAGTTTTGTGCTTGATCGTACTTACGAATGTGCAGGTGAGTTCGGCGTTTCACAGTTTTATTACCTTCGAGAGCTTCTTCCCAATCCAATCTTGTCAAGAAAATTGGAATCTAAACATTTTTTTAGATTAAACTGAGCCGGAACGGTCCGAAAAGCAGTTCGCTATCAGCCTTTTGTATTTGTCTAGCTGCCCAGCGGGGTTGAAACGTCTTGTTTACTTTACGTGGAGGAGGAGTGTTTACCTAGCACATTTTGTGCCGGTTGGGCTCGATGGTCAGTGATATTTTCAAAGGATTAAAATCGTCGAAATCCAGGATAATTTCCGGGTTCTGCATAGCGCTTGGCGCCTTTTGCACTCGATAACGGGCCCAAATCGGGACTAGAGTCTAGTCTCGAGTAGTGCTGCTGCAGTACTGCAGTGCTCACGTGCTAACGGGCTGATTCCGGGCCACTACTCGTGACCAGGAAATATCTGGCTGATGGGTTGATTGGGCAGGACTGTCAATCGGTCTCCTCATTGTGTATTTTCTTTTCCCAGTCAGAGAAAGCGACAGAGCATAGCGAATCGAGAGACGCAAACAGCGGATCGGCCGATGGCGCTTGATTGGCACGACCCCTCTCTTTTTCCGAGAGAGACGTGAGAGATTATGCTCGTAGCCGGTGTCAAAGTGTACGGTTCACGCGACGTGTCTGCGCGCTCTCAAATTGGCGTTGTCTCTCTCTCTTTCTCTGCGCCTCGTCTGATTGCTGATAAGAGATAAGCGACGATAACTGCATGGTGAAGCAGGCCGGGAAATGATTGGTTTATAAGTTGGAAAGTTCGCGCGGGTTAGGATCGATGAGCGATAAAACGAGCTAATTTGCATAATCCAAAGAGAGCTGGACGCAAAAGGGACTAGGACGCGTGTGAATGACGAATTTGCATGATTGGTTTCAGGGTTAAAACAGGAAAACTGTGCGCTATTTGCATAGTTGGAGGTGTTTTTCGGGATGAATCATGCATTTATTTCCGTTGAGTCGCTCCGTTTCCGCACCTTTCGTGCATTATGTGAATGTCTGTGAGAGTTGCGCCGATTATCAGTGACTCTCTCGCTTTCGCGTGCTCTCTCGCACTGTCTGACCGGCGAGAGAGCGTGCGAAAGACGGAGAGCGCAGGTCTCTCTGATTAGAGCAGTCTCTCGTCCCTGCCGACAATTTTGGGGTGGCGTGAGACGAAATGATTGAGAGATCTCAGGGGAAAGGGCCCCGCTTAAAGTGGAGTGGACTGTCCTCGCTTGATGGGCTGTCGGATGAGTTGGAAGTAATTCCTTGTTGTTATTTCCTCGATATTCGCATTTATGAGATGATTGGTCTAGGCGCTGATATTATTCCGTCTTGGCAGTGCGTTTTGTAGTAACTCGGACGTGATATTTGATGTCTAATAGCGCGCAAATCTTATGTACGTTCTTTGGATGACATTCCATGCATCCGCACTATCATCTGTGATGTATTGGAAACGTGGTTATTTGGATAAGTGTTTATTTACTTCCGTGATCATCGCCACTTGTAGTACATCGTACGCGATGTTGGATGTATCGAAGCGTGCTAATCCCCAGTACATTTTGTGAAACGCATTCCATTCGGTTTTACAATCAGTGATGTGTCGAATACGAGATCGCTTGGATAGAGGGTGAATTTCTTCCGTTGTTGGCTTATTTTGTAGGATCTGTGATTTTTTCTATAGTGCAAATCCTCAGTGCATTCCGTGAAACGCATTCCTTTCATTCCCACGGCGTGAATACTGAGAAAAAGCCCGCTTTTTTGTCTGAGTCTGAGATTTGCGCGCATTTTTTTCCTCAGTTTCTCAGGAACTAGTAGAGATGTGTGCAGATATGTGATACATCAGGTAGAAGGTCTTTCATCTCTCAAATATTTCGAGAAATTGTTTCGCGCTGATTACACCTTTCATCTCGTTTTCATCTCTCGATTGCGTGCAAAATTGCACTGAGCGCGAATATGCCAGCCGAAATTGATGAAAAACGGCTCGAAATGGCGCCATTGTTATGAAATCGGTCATTGTGTGACACGTATATTATGTGTCCAGGTTTGCTCTTGATAGAGATAAATCGCCTGTATAATCAGGGTCTGAAAAACGTGAGGAACATTTTTTTAGCTCACGTTATCTGTGTGACATTCAAAATAGCGCGCTATTGTTGTGAATTCCGCCCGTTGTAACAGTAAAGTGCGGCACTTTTCGACCGACTCCCCCTCCCCCCTGAATTGATGCCGAAAAGCATAAAGGACGTAATAGCATGCATCCTGGCAACCAGCAATTCGGGCGCAATGTGTCTGTCCATCTGTCACATTTGGCAGTCTGCTTGCGTCAAAGAGCGTTCATTCTTGTTTCTTTAGTCCGGTGATTTCATGTTTCTGATTCTGAACTTGATAGGGATGGTTTCTGATTCTCAATACCTGTTTGGCTTCTACGAGTAGTTCTCCATCAGCCCATCTTTCACATGGCCCCTGTTTGGTTACGTCAGAGAGTCTTCATGGTCTCACGTGAGACGAATCCTTGTTTCTTTAGCTCGGTCAGACTTTAGTTTTCCGATCTTATTCGGTAAAAAAAATCTGCTTGGCTACGGCAGAGCGTTCTAAAGACCTGATGTGATCCATCTCTTGTTATGAATTTGCGATTAGTTGGACCCGTCAATTTCATGTTGCTGATTGTGTACATGGTAGAGTGGCTTTTAGTTCTCAATGGAACTCTGCCTCCGTCTATTAGTAACCTTGTTTCCATTGATGATCTAAGTCCCGCTAGTTGTCCGGGGGCTCCGCAATCTCCGAAAATTTTCGGTTAGGGGGCTCCGCGAAAACCATTTCGGACAACGAGGGGGCTCCGCAAATTTTCGAAAGTTTCTTCATGGGGACCCCGCATTCAGGAGATCTAGCGGGGATATAGCCCAGCAGTGCTTGTTTCTTTAGTCCGACGTTTTCATGTTTCTGAATCTGTACATGTTAGGGATAGTTTCTGGTTCTCAATCACTTGTACATCTCCCTTATACATCTCCGATTTTTAAGTAACCAATCGACCATCTCTCACATGTCCCTATCTGCGTCAGTGTTCGTGGTCTCGCGTGAGACGAATCTTCGTTTCATTAGCCTGGTGATCCGACTCTTTTCCCGACCTTGTTTGCGATTTCTGCTACTTCTGCTCTTCTTTTTGGTTTCTACTAGGCTACGTGAGAGCTTTCGTCAGACCTGTTGCCATACCAGACCAAACCTCGTGAGATGAACGCGATTCGTTGGCCCGCTATTCTCGTGTTACGTAATCTGTACATGACTCGAAGCGGTCCTTGATTTTAATGATTACTAGGATAACACTTCTAATAAGAACTATTTCTTTGTTTTACCGCATGTCCGTCTCGTCAGAGCGTTCATAGCCACTTGTGAAGCAAATTTGCGTTTCGTGGGCCATGTTAGTTTCAAGTTTCTGAGTCTGCGCATGTTAGGGATTGTTGCTAGTTTGTAATAAGAATTGGGTAAGACGGAGTTATCATCTAAAGAAATATCGTGTGGGATGCATACGTACCCCCCCCCCTTTGAGGATTTCATGTTTCCGATCACGTAATTCTTTACGATTTTTATCCGTTACTAATTATTTCAATATTTTTCCTATACGTATTATTCATCCTTGGTCAAAGCCTGGGTTAGTACGCAAGAGCGCTCCATGTTTGATTCGAATTCTCCATTTTTTCGCTCTCGGTGATTTCGTGCTACCCATACCGTACTTCACTGAGACTGCTCGCCTTGGTCAATACAGCTCTTGTGAGTGGGTCTTCATTAAACACTACTTGTTTCTAATTCTGATTGCTCCGTCATAGAATTGCGATTTCCGTTTCCGATCCTTTTATCATTAGCGTTTATTGCGGTCAATGGTCCTTTATCACCTCGCAATACCATCAATATCTTTGTCCCGTTGATTTCTTGCTTCGGTTCTACTAATTATGTTGAATTGTTACCCATTTCCGAATATTGATTTCTTGCTGAATATTTATTTATTTAATTAAATTTAATTAATTAACCCAATTTCCAGGATGGGCCAGCGGGTGGCCAAGGCGGAGTTCACGTGGAGCTACGATGAGGAGCCGCACGCCACCAGGTGATTAGAAGTTCCAATATGATGCCATAATTATGGGCCTTCTTAGAACCTTGATTACTGATCTAGATCTTACGGTAACAAAAATAGATATATTTCGGATAAATATTAGGGTGGTAGCAACCAGGATATAACGGGCTTCAATTGCTTGTCATTTAAGATTATTGCATTCGTACTATAGAGTAGCTCGTTGTTAGTGAAGTAAAAATGATCTGTCAGATCAATGCAAGTTGATGTTTCACTGAGTCCGCATATCATCCGTAAACCAACGTTCAATGATTCTTGCCGTAGATCTAGTTGTAAGAATATAAAAAAAAAATGTTCGTGGGGTGAAATTTAAGAGCTGCTCGTAGCTAGGTGAGAACGAGTTTCGAACCTGTGGTATATTCGCGCTTAGTGAACGTCAGATGATATTTCCTTACAATTAGGTTGGTTCAGTATAAATGAAATAACATTTCGCAAATTCACTTCTTGAGAATAGTAGAGTGCTGCCACAGCAAGGAGAGTAAGGGTTTCACATGTAGTTCTAGTAGCATCCGATTAGGGGATGGTCAATAGTTTTATTCCTGACAATAATACATTATACTCTCAAACCTGGGATTGTAGCGACCAATTGTAAGCGATATCAACCGTCTACTACTGGTACTCTAGAATTTTTTTGTGACAAAGTTTGTTTGAAAACAAGCTCTTCTCATATTTGTGTTAAGTTTAGAAGGTATGTTAACAAATGCTTATGTTTGGCCCGGTGATCACTTGTTGCGAGGCGATGGCTAGTACGCCTATTGACTTGCTATGTTGCTACGCATGGCTCATCCTAGCTCAAAAATATACTTTAACCTGACAACTCAATGCCAGTTTAAAGGGTGCTTATGCACCGATGAAAGTTTTCGATAATTTTAGCTAAGCTTACAGTAAGAGTTTAGTGGGCGGCGACCATCATACATTTTCATTGTCAACCGGGGACCGAAAATATATAGTGGTCTGACTCTAAAAGCCGAAAATATATTGTGATCTAATGGCTAACACCCGCTTTTAGAGCGGATATATTGTGGTCTGACAAGAGATTCCATTAAATATATAGTGGTCTGATTCCCGGCCCGGTAGCTATGAAAATGTATGGCGACCATCTAAATATAAGAGATGCTAACAATACCTCACTCTATCGATTATGTAGAGGGAACGGCCCATTCCCTCCTATTTCTGTAATATTATGATTATTTTCCCTCGTTTTCGAAATTAATTGCTAAAATAGAATAATTAAATAATTAAAATATAATTTAATTCGTCAATTCACGATATTTCACCAAATTGTGATTACGGTAGTTCGTTTTTCGTTTGAATTCCCGCTCGCTGAGCGTCAACCATGTGGCTGAGTATCGTTGACCAAAGTACATTAGGATCGATACTTTTTAGTTAGTCTTTTGTTTTTTACTGATTGTTTCTTGTCGTTTCACGTCTTTTCTGTTATTGTGTTGCTCTTTATAAATTAATTCATTTAAACTCTCTCTCCTCTTGTTTTACCAGGGCTTTGGTGGCTTTTCTGGGGCATTACGGGGTAGATCTCTTTTCTTGAATTTTCTTCTTGCTTCACTTGACTTCGTCTTGACGTAATTCGACTTGAATTCTCCTCTTGTTTCTTTGCGTGTCTTTTCGCGTTACTGGAAGCTTGCGAGCGACCAGGGAACTTGAGGCTCTCAGTTTGCGAACTAGAGAACTCAGAGTGATTTGCGAATCACTGTTGTTTTAGTGGCTTGCGAGGCACTGAAACACGGAGTAGTGCTAGTTTGCGAACTAGTTGCTGCTAAAAGAGAGATTTACCATTATTGCGATAGTGGGAATCCCTACATGGGGGCCAAGCCTAGTGTCTGATAAGTGGATAAGTGCTAATATAAGAGAGAGAAGCGGTCATTTCGGTGTACGCACACAGTGTAACCCAATTGTATCGTGTATTTGAGTGAATAAGGGGATTATTCGTGATTATTCGTGATTAATCGTGTGTTTTCTTCGAGTCGAGACTTGAATAAGTGCCAGAACAGAGCGTGTAATTGCAGTAATATGAGTGGCGACGGCGACGTTCATATGGTTGACGACAGCCCGCTGGCGTCGTTGCCTGGGGAAGATCTTTCTACACACACATTCACGCGGGAGGAGGAGGAGCGTCTTCTAAGTGGCAATTTGGAAGAGATGGTTGCGGAAGCGAAGAAGAATGAAGTGATTGGAGGCGCCGCGATGGTGCAGAAGCCGGTCAGTCAGGGTATTCGGTCAAAGTCTAGGGAACTCAAAGCTAGTGGTGCTCCTAGAGACGCGATTGGTCGTGTTAGTGGCAAACTAGATGAGTTGAGAGAGGCTTTGAAAAAGAGAGAGGTAGATACGAGAAGGACTAAGGGAAGCGTTGCTGAGTTGGAAGCGCTATTTGACAAAGAGAGAGCAGTGATTGATGAGGACCTGCAAGTGATTGATAATGAATTGTTTGTTAGTGCCAGTTATGTAGGAGAACTGACGAAATTGGAGGGTCATTACAATCAAAAGAAGGATGAATTGAATGCAGTGAATGACGAAATGGTGGAGGTGCTTAGGGGAACTGATTTCACTCGCGTTGAGGACTTGCGGTTCAAGTACAATGATTTGTGTGAGGAGATTAGAATAAAGGAAGAGGATGAGAAAGCGGTGCTTGTTTCTGCTGGTGTTGAATCGATGCAGGAGTTGATTGAAAAGGCGAGGAAGGTGGTTTCTGCTGACAATGCTGCTAGTATTGGGAACAGAATTCGCGAGCAGGCTGATGCGTTACTAAAAGAAGTAGGTCATCAGAATTTCAATGATGCAGCAGAGGATATAAAGAGCATGCGTGAGGAAATCAACCGATTAAATAATGCGAATGGTTATCGGGAGGAGGTGCTTGATGCTTTGATGAAATACTGTGAAGTCGATGAGGAAAGTGAGATAATGAATGTTGTTAAGCTCACGACGGCTGAGATGGTGAAGAAGATTGAGGCCCTCAAGCTGGAGCTATCCCAAGCTCACGACTTGAGTGATAGAATGAAGAAGGAAAGGGATCAATACTTTGATCAGTTGGATCGGATGAACAGGGAGCAGATCGAGCGAGAGCGACGTGAGTCGAGTTTCTTATTGAATGGGACCCTAAGAAGTCAATTTGATGGATTGAATGCCAGTATCCAGGTGCCAAGGAACTCGCGCTTCGCGAGCAGTTCGCACGAGAATCGGTCGTCTCAGCCCACCGAGGGAACGACCTCGCAATCGCCCGGGAGTGGAGGAGCGGCAAGGACGTCGCCGAGAAGAGGTGAGTCTGGGGATGAAACTGGAGAGGCACGAGTGCCGAGGTTACCCCTAGACCCCTTGCTGTTGCCAATGTTAGAGAAATTTGATGGAAAGAAGGAAAAGTGGGAGTCATTTAAAGATGGTTTCATGGTGCGCTTTGCTGAGCGAGGGGATGATGTATGTCGGATAATTGTGAAGGAGTTCCTTAGTGGCAGAGCACTCACTGAGTTCCAGTCCCTTCCTGAAGAGTATAAAAGGAAGCCGTTTAAAGATTCACTTGATTGGCTTAAGGACAGGATCATGGGTTGTTCTCGCTACCAGGCGCTTGATTGGGATAGAAAGTTGAAGGAGTTGAGAGTGGGCAGTAAGAAGGTTGAACAGATAACTCAAGAGATGGAGTATCTTGTTCACAAGCTGCACAGTGAGCCCGAAAAGCAGGAAGAGATCAAGCAACGACAGTTGTTTTACCTGTATGAGTCGAACAGAGAATGGTACTCGGGATTATTGAGGTTGATGGATAGTGGTAGTTCTTATGTGGAAATGAAGGAGTATCTATTGAGGGAGGAGTATGTGGAGAGAAGGTTGTCTATCAACAAACCCAATGTGGGAGGTAGCTACAATCAGCCAAGGAATTACAACAAAGGTGCCAATAATGTGGACAGTGCAAGGCTTGCTAAGATCAAGTGCACGGGTTGTCAGGGTATTGGACATGTGGAGTCGAGGTGTCCATCTAAAGGAGGAAATTTCGATGATCGACAGTGTTATGTGTGTGGTGGAAAGGGGCATGCGGCTAAGTCGTGCATTTCCGACCAATCTATGAAGTATATGTGGAGAGTGGGAGTGCAATCTGAGACACAAAAGAGTGGTGTTACTCAGCCTCCGTCGAAGAACCCCGCTTCTGGTGCGAATACGTCGCCACTCGGAAACGGAGGATTTAATGGGTTACGAAGAGGTGCTAATGGTGGTTCTGGGAAAACATCCAGCCCAGGTGTTCGTATGCTCGCATTGAAGTGTGAGGAAGTGAAGGATGAGGTTGAGAACAAAGTATCGTTCCACCGAACTTCTGAAAAAGCTTGTAGTGGAGATGAGACAAAGCAGGTCAATATTGCTCACACAGCTGGTCTATGTGGTGAAGATGAGATACAGGGTATCAATATGGCACACACAATTGAGGAAGTGGAGAAAGATGAGAATACTGAGGGAGGCGAAGCAGACGATCCGTTCTTCGTCAAGAGATCACAACTTGTGAGTGGAGTTATTGGTGGACTACAAGTTGAAGCTTGTTTGGACACGGGAGCAGATGTCAATCTGATCGATAGAAGAACTGTCGAGAAGATGAAGGGAGTGAAGATTGAGCCCGGAATCAGATGGAATATCCAGGATGCTCAGAGGAATTCGGTAAAGACTCTCGGTACAGTCTTACTTGATGTGAAAATGGAGATTGGGAAGGAGTGCAAAGTGGGATTTGTGGTATCAGAGGCCGATGTTGCCAACATCCTTCTGGGAAATGGTGCGCTTGATGCAATGGGTCTCGCACTGAGAATGAAGGAAGAGGAAAAGCCTGTCGTACCTCTACAGCAACCAGACAATGCTATTGTGCTGAGGACAACGTTCATTGGTCCAGGACAGTTGGGAGTAGTATTAGTCGGAGGTGGACGACGTAATGAAGGACCAAAGGTTCTGATTACTGATAGAGAAGATGTGATTGAGGGAGTTAATGATGGCTCTCCGATGGTTCGAGTTCCTGTGTGGAATCACACGGACAGCGATATGATGTTTGAGCAACATGATGAGATTGGTGTTTGGTGTAGAGTGAATGAACTCGATAAAGGGGAAGATTCACATACCAAATTACTCGTAAATCATGTCAAGGGACATGAGAGAAGGATCGATTGGAGAGAGATCAAGGAGAATCTTGAGATTTGTCGTGGAGGAAAATTGAGTAGGCGGATGGAAGAAATCATTCGTTCACGAGCTGATGTATTTGCTGTCGAAGATAGTGATCTTGGAAGATTGAAAGGAATGGAGTGTGATATCAGACTCGATGAAGGTTGCAAGCCAATCAGACAGAAGGAGCGTCCTGTTCCTTTTGCACTGAAGCCTGCACTGAGGAAACTACTGGACAAAATGATGTCACAGGGAGTGATTAAGAGATCAAACTCACCGTGGTTATCTCCAGTGGTGTTAGTGAAGAAGAAAGATGGCAGTATACGGATCTGCATTGACTTTAGGCGTGTGAATGAAGTCACGAGGGAAGATGCATTCCCCTTACCGTACATTGAGACGATCCTGCAATCGTTGCAAGGAAAGAAGGTGTTCACAGTAATGGACTTGTCGTCGGGATTCTGGCAGTTGCCACTCAATGAGAAGAGTGCAGAAGTCACTGCTTTTGCCACATTAGGAGAATTATACGAATTCTCGGTTCTTCCTTTTGGACTGAACATTTCTCCTGCGATATTCCAGCGAGCAATGAGTGATGTGCTGAAAGAAGAGTTGAGTAAGGAGGGTCGAGAAAGAGTCGTGCATTGTTACATAGATGATGTTCTCATTGCAACGGAGTCAGAGGAAGAACATGAGAAGGTTCTTGCCCAAGTGCTCGATAAGCTGAGAAGGAATGGATTGTTGCTTAATATGAAAAAGTGTAAGATTATGGTTGATGAGATTGAATACCTTGGTCATAAATTGACGAAGAGTGGTGTTCACATCGATGGAAGGAAGATCCAGGCGATTGTTGAGTACAAGCGTCCAGAGACGATGTCTCAATTGCAACAGTTCTTGGGAATGACGGGATATCACCGTAGATTTGTGGAGTCCTATGCTAGAATAGTGCAGCCACTCATGAGATTAGCAGTCACTGCTGGAAGGAAGTTATTATGGACAGATGAGGCAAACGAAGCATTCGAGAGTCTGAAAGAGAAAATTTCTTCTGCGCCTGTGTTACAGCAGCCAGATTACACTGGAGCAATGAACGGTACACGACCATTCATACTCACGACCGATGCAAGCGGAACAGGAATTGGTGCTGTTATGAGTCAGAAAGGGAACGATGGAAAAGAGAGACCATTGGCTTTCTATTCTAGAACACTGAGAGAATCTGAGAGAGGATTATCTGTCGTTGATACAGAAGCGCTCGCGGTATATGAGTCTGTCATCAGATGGAGACACATGACTTATGGTACCAAGACGATCATACGCACTGATCATCAACCATTGGTGACATTACTGAAGAGGAAACATGTTGCCTCACGATTACTGAGATGGGCTACTGAGTTGCAAGAGTACAACCTGGTGATTGAGCACATCAAAGGAAAGTCGAATGTGGTTGCTGATGCTTTAAGTCGCAATGCGAGGCCAGAGCTACCAGGAGAGAATAATGGATACAGTGATAATGTAGGAGTTGTTGTTAATGCGATAACTCGAAGTAAGACTGAAGCTGTGAGATTAGAAGAGGAAAAGAGAAGAAGGAGTCAGGAAGAAGCTGATGACTGTGAGAATCTGAAACAGTGGGTTGCTGACCAGAAGAAAGATAATTGGGTTGTATCCATGGTGAAGCAATTGAAAGAAGTTGAAGAAGGGAAGAGAGATGTCTCTGAAGAAGTAATTATTCCTGGATGTAATAAGAGAACAAGTCTTGCTGACTGGGTTGTCCACAAGGGATTACTGTACCTTCTGGGATTAGATCATGAGAAGAAGTTGTACGTACCTGAGGGCAGAAGGGGAAGATTCATCGAAGAAATACATGACTCACCTTTGTCTGGCCATGTTGGTGCGAGGAAGTTACTGCAGAAACTTTCGAATGAAGTTTTCTGGGGAACAATGTGGAACGATATCCAAACTGTTCTCAAGAGATGCAAACGATGTCTTCTTGCGAATCCGCAGAAGAAGATGATCCCACCGTTGCAACCAGTGATTTCCAATGGAGCAATGGATGTGGTTGGGATCGACTTGATAGAGATGGGAAGAGGAAAGAATGGTGGGAAGTACATCATTTCCATTATTGATCACTTCACAAAGTTCGCGGGAGCGTACGCCGTGAAGGATAAGAGAGCTGAAACAGTTGCTGATGTATTCATTTCGAGATGGGTGTGCGAAGGTGGCCGTGTGCCAAGGACTCTTGTATCCGATAATGGATCTGAATTGGTGAACCAAATAATGGCAGAGATTGCGAGAAGGTTCCAAATTGAGAGAAAACTCACGTTGCCTTATCATAGCAGGGCTAATGGGTTGACGGAGCGATTTAATCGCACTATCGTAGAGATTGTACGGAGGATAAAGATGCGTGATGATGAATGGGAAGAGGCTCTCCCATATGCGGTCTTCGCATATAATTCATGTCCTCATGGTGCAACGGGAGAGACACCATCTTTCCTGATGTATTTTCGAGATGAGAAGTTGCCAAATAGTCAGCTTCCACAATCGAATCCTGCGTATACGGTAGACATTGATGTGGATGACTATAAGAGAAGAATGTGTTGGATGATGGAGAAAGCTAGAGCAGTTGTGATGACAAAATTGGATAACGAAAGAAAGAATATGAAAAGAGTTTATGATGAGAAATACAAGAACAATATGAGTATTGTGCCACGGAAGGGAGACAGAGTCTATGTAAAAGTGGCACCAAAGAGTGGAGATATCAAAAAGATGATGTTTCATTATGAGGGTCCTTATCGAGTGGTCAATACGAGTAATACTACTGTTACTGTGGAAAGGGCTGATAATGGATTGGAAAATGGTAGAGATAGCGATAGAAGAGTAGTCCAATGGGATAGAGTTCGACTGGTCCCAAGAGAAAAGGGAGCACCTGAAAAAACGGTGCAGGTTAATGTAGTTTCATCTGGAAAAGGAGTGAGGGTTTCTGATTTCAGGACTGAGATCGACCCCTGGAATCCACTTCACCCGGATTTCAAGTGTGAAATATGCTATCCGTCCAAGAGGAGACTGGGAGATTGGGCAAAGGATTCCAAGGATTTCAAGGTGTCTGAGATTAAGTTCTCGACTCTT
Source organism: Pristionchus arcanus (assembly GCA_900490705.1). Taxonomy (NCBI): domain Eukaryota; kingdom Metazoa; phylum Nematoda; class Chromadorea; order Rhabditida; family Neodiplogasteridae; genus Pristionchus; species Pristionchus arcanus. The sequence goes on from LS486683.1 coordinate 714,901, forward strand.
CGAGAATTTGCAGTGCTCCTTGATTGCAAGGACAAGTGGAATGATTTGTCGCTGTGGGAGGCCCACAAGGAGATGTCGACCAAGTCTGATTCCAAGGAGGAATCATCCAATGCACTGAAGAAAGCTTACCAGCTGGCTATGTGTAGCCATCAGGTGGAAGAAGCGGCTGTGAAAGCTGCGAATGGAGTGATGGTGAGAGGAGAGGAGAAGAAAGTCTCCGATGCCATATCAGAGGTTCTGGCAAGGAGTGGGGGAAGATCTTCAAGAAAAAACTGTGTTATACTGGTGCCCGATGATTCGTGTGTGCAGAAGGCCAGTGGTACATTGAGAGAAATGGAGATGATGAACTATGCGGATGAGTCCGAGTTCAATACAAGAATGGAAGGCATGAAGACGGCAGGGAGTCTCCCAAGATCCTTGGTCGTTCTTTTGAAGACGTCATTGGAAGCTGCGGCGCTCGAGAAGATCAGAACCGTCAGCGAGGAGATTGCGAAGGCCCACAACATCGCCGTTTACGTCATGTCTGATATGCTGCCATCGAAGATGAATGAGCTCAAGTCTGCCTCAGTTGGATCGCTGCAAGAACGATTGACCCAGTGGAGGATTGAGCGAGAGAGAATTGCCAACGTCGTCATTGTTTCATCCATCAGTGGTCTCCTATGGAAGACCCACACCTTGTGCTCGTTGTTCGTACTCCTGCAGAAGGAATCGAAGGAAAAGTTCGAATCGGCCATCAAGTTCCTGATTGATGGTACCCCTCTTCCATTCCCTCCCGAGCCTCTCGTCGACAAGGAACGTGTTATCGTGCAAGGAAAGAGACAGCACGGGGGAGATCGCAGATCAGAAGCCGCAAGAGGAGGATCCAACTTCAACGCTGATATGGAGTGCTACTACTGCCATACGAAGGGCCATGGCAAATGGCAATGCAAGCAGAAGAAGGAAGACGATGCAAAGAGAGCTTACGAGTGAGGACACTCTATTCGAAGGACGGGGGCGTGTAGAGGGAACCGCCTGTTCCCTCCTATTTCTGTAATATTATGATTATTTTCCCTCGTTTTCGAAATTAATTGCTAAAATAGAATAATTAAATAATTAAAATATAATTTAATTCGTCAATTCACGATATTTCACCAAATTGTGATTACGGTAGTTCGTTTTTCGTTTGAATTCCCGCTCGCTGAGCGTCAACCATGTGGCTGAGTATCGTTGACCAAAGTACATTAGGATCGATACTTTTTAGTTAGTCTTTTGTTTTTTACTGATTGTTTCTTGTCGTTTCACGTCTTTTCTGTTATTGTGTTGCTCTTTATAAATTAATTCATTTAAACTCTCTCTCCTCTTGTTTTACCAGGGCTTTGGTGGCTTTTCTGGGGCATTACGGGGTAGATCTCTTTTCTTGAATTTTCTTCTTGCTTCACTTGACTTCGTCTTGACGTAATTCGACTTGAATTCTCCTCTTGTTTCTTTGCGTGTCTTTTCGCGTTACTGGAAGCTTGCGAGCGACCAGGGAACTTGAGGCTCTCAGTTTGCGAACTAGAGAACTCAGAGTGATTTGCGAATCACTGTTGTTTTAGTGGCTTGCGAGGCACTGAAACACGGAGTAGTGCTAGTTTGCGAACTAGTTGCTGCTAAAAGAGAGATTTACCATTATTGCGATAGTGGGAATCCCTACAATTAATCAATAATACAGAGACCTAAAATCAATGATTTCCTAACTATCGTAATCCTCAATAAATTCCCTTCAGGCGTCGCGAGATGCTGGCCAAGTACCCGCAGATCAAGGAGCTATTCGGGCAGGACCCCGCGTTCAAGCCGGTCGTAGTGGCCATGGTCATGGTCAACGTGCTGTTCGCGTATCTGCTGAGAGGTGAGTACTGTATTATTTGTGTGTACGGTAGAGAGTACGGAAATGGGCAGCGGTTTGCTGATTCTAATTCGTCCATTTATTGATTCTTAATTTAGATTTTTTATGACTACTAAGGTGTCTTTGAGTAGATCGCTGTTGAGATAATCTGTTTAATATTAATCGTGAAACAAGAACGTGTCATGTTATGACTAGGTGCTTTAGTAGGCGATTGTAACCGAAAGAAAACAGAGCGCAACGCCCTGAACGTTAGAGATGCATGAATGGTTGTGAATGAAACCACATTCTCAAAGTGATTTTAAAGCCTTCATCACGTCTAACTAGTGCACGTTCTTCCTAAATATAATAATTTCTTCGCAGACTCGGACTGGGCGCTCGTCTGGCTGCAGGCGTACTTCGTGGGAGGCACGATCAATCACGCGCTCACGCTGGCCGTCCATGAGGTGGGTTGTTTATTGGTTATTTAGTTTTTTTTCTCATCCGCACACGCTGCACTAATGGTGTAGTAGTTGCTCCTACTTGTAAAATGGCTGAAACGTGAATAATCCTTGCATTTTGCAATGGCAGTAATTTTGTTACCCCTAGGTGCACTCATAAAATTATGTCTGGGTGTTTTCTTCAGACGTATAGGCTCACTGAAACGTGAGTGATACTTGAGCCGTTAATGTTAAGTTTGGGAAACTCACGATCAAAGTGGCAACATTAGTATTGATTTCATATGGTGATGTACGCGGTTGAAACGTGATTGATGCTTCTGTTAAGAATTTCTTTGTTTGGGATGCTAAATCTGAAAGCGACATTATCTTGGGCGCTTTAATAGGGTGAAGTAGGATGTTTGATACGTAAATGATGCTGATTGAGAGGCGATACATTTAAACAAATATTTTAATTCATTAAATAATTAACTAACTACTGCAGGTGTCGCACAATCAGGCGTACGGCTGCGGACGACCACTCGCTGTGAGTGTTTATTAATTGTTTTTATATAATTAAATTAAATTATTTTATTTTATTCACAACCAAGTTTCTATGTAGTGGCTAAAATTAGTATTATGTATTAGTATTACTAGAGTAGTCATCCTCTGGAAAAATATATGAAATTCGTGTGGCGTGAACCACCTTGGATGAGAAATTCAGTAATGCTTCTGAAATGACCAGCACGCTTCCATTGCTTCTCGTTTGCTAAGACGTCTCTTGAACGATGAGTGCAGCACGTACCACGCAGGGGAATTTTTTTCACTTCAAGAAATCGATCACAATGCTATTGCTCGTTTCGTTCGGGGAAATATATAGCTTAAAACTCAGATCATCCTAGAATGTGAATCTTGAATCTTTAAAACAGAACAACACAGTTGGCTATTTGCATTAGAATGTGGGAAGAAGTTCGTTTCTAGGAAATGTAGTAAAGGTCTGATGCCCCGGAATAGTAATAGCATGTATATGAGACTTTCCAAGCTTTATGGAATCGACAATGATTCCAAGCTTTATGGAATCGACAATGATGATTTGACTCCTTTCACTGCAAACAACGACTCTTATAACAATCTTCATGGCGCTTCATGTCGCTACATTACAGCTTAATCGCCAAACCATTCTCTAAAATCTTAACTTTAAATTTGTGGAGATAATAGAAACACGCCATTCAGACGATCCATTTGAATCCACTTTTCTGCAGACACGACGCCCGCTCTTGATACTCTCATTCGACCTTTGGCAATGTCACTTACATCACCTACAAACAAAATCAATACCATACTTTCAACGCACCTACAAATTAACTCTTTCAGGCTGATTTTTCACAACTCAACTCAATAATAAATGTATATACAAAATCTCACTTATCAAACTGCTGTGCTGCTTCCTCTCGTCTCGAGCGTAGAATTCTGCATCCTCGAATGATTTATCCTTTGAATTTCAACCTTAATTCGCTTCGAGTGCGTAGATTAGTGTCCATACGAGTGGGTTCATCCAGATGAATTCTCCGCTTCCTTGGCAACATCCGATATTCATCCGAGATTACAGGTAATCGTAATCGACGTCTGCCAAAACAAACCCTTTCCTAAGGTGAAATGATAGACTTACTCCTGACACGAAGCCCTGCATATGGAAATGCCAAATTTACCCTGTAATACTGAGGATATATATGAAAGCTGTAAGAAGTTGCCCAACGCGGGCTCAAATTAACCAAAAAGTTGCCCTACCAGGGCGATAACGCCAAAACCAAACTCGGCTCCACTTGAATAAAACGTTGTATCGCACATCACAACGTTGGTCTTAACTTTATACAGACCACCCTAGGAAATATTCAATTCCAGGCATCTTGTAACACGCCTAAAAATGAAAAAAAAATCTCCATCCAACTCAATCTTCAAAAAATATATTAACAATCAACCCCACGACCTTCAGAGCACTCTCTCATACTGAACACTTCTAATTTCGAAACCTAAAGTAATCATAAATTATGCACCAAAAAATACTCGGATGACTCAAACGCTATCTCATAATAGCACGAAATTTCCGCAAAAAAAACATCGACGTCGTGTTAAATTAGCGCCAGCAAGATTCAGAAAAAAAATATAACACAAGACAAACAAAATAACTAGAACAACAACCTGACGAGTAATCAGAAACTAACTTGCGTTAGTTCCGGCCGGAATCCGATTACTCTCATCTAATTTCATATACTTGCGCTACTTCTCTGATTCTACATGAGGTTGATCAAGCCCCACTTCGAATCAGATTACCGGAATGCATCAGAAGCCAGATCTATTCCTGAAAAAATCAGGAACCACTCGCTGCATACCAGTAAAGGTCTGATGCCCCGGAATAGTAATAGCATGTATATGAGACGATAACGCATATTAATAATACTGTATCATAGAACACGACAATGGTAACAACAATAGAACAATAATAAATGTTAATGTAGGATCCTTGATGTGGTGGTCGGGCCCCGTGTATCAGTAGCAGTCACTTAAGTAGTCGCAGTAGCTGACGTCAATTGAGTGATGATTCATAACTCAGTACGAAGTGGAACACCCCATTCGTACCATAATGGAACATTCCGTTGCCAGGTTGCTCAAGGTGCATGTGATGAGTCATCGCATAAAGATCAACTTGCCGTCTTACTATCTAGAGACTCTCATACCCTTACACCTTACCAACCCAAGAAGACCGTCCCGGTCTTATAACTCTCCTTGGTCCATCTTCGGTACTCCTCCTCGTGATAATGATATAACCTCAAGCGTGCTGAAAGCGAAGGCTTGTTGTCCAGTCCAGGTAGATCGCGAGTGTCTCATTTTACAGTCGGGAGGTTGTTCGCCAATCGAATGTAGTCTATCAGGTTGGCAGTCGTATGTGCCTGTAATCCTTTTCTGCATCCAGTAGAGGTTCACTTAGATGAGGGATTTGTCGAGTGACCGGAGTGATCAGCGGAGCTTGAGCGTAATGACTGACCTCGTTTGCCAATCCGGTTAATGTTAGTGTATCATCCGGAAATGAGTGACTCGACGGAGCCTACGTATCGGCTCCTTGTCGGATGATGGAGCTAAGTGCAGCTGGAGTCTCCTACGAGTCGAAACCTTCGCTATAAGCGTAATATGCGAGGCCGAATGCAGTAGAATTTGCAATAGTAATTCCATCATGCCTATCAAATTCATTTGCTGAAGAACTAAAACAGTGGGCATTATCTGAATCCCGAGAAGATCAATTCCTTGAAGTGGTGATGTTGGCATCCTATACAACATCCAAAAATCACAGACTCGTTAATCTGCAATGATTTCGATGTGTCAATACGTCTCTGGATGTTAAAAAAAGCCAGTCAAATAACGTACTTCTCTATACAGAATAGCACCTCTCTATACAGAATAGCGAACTGGAATTTCGCTACTAACTTTTAATAATTGAGAGTTGGCCCACATGGCTCACATGGCCCACAAGATTGGATGGAGTTGGCGTACGTGGCCTTTATTTATAAGATTAAAGTTGGCTGACATAGCCTGAATAATATTTATACACTGTTAGAAGACTCACTTAGAAGTATGCTCTACGACCTCGGTCACGATACGCGTTGGTTCCTCTACTCACTGATTGTGAGTCGTTGTCAAAGAAATTATCCTCTTCATAAAGCCTATATGATCGTGGTCTGTCCCCCTCTAAATTAGTATTCGAGTGCATCTCGCCTGCTCTTTCGAACGTACTTATCGAAGAGTCCATGGGATTCGCATTTACCATTTCCGACATCAGATTTTCAACCAAAACACTCCTATCAACTGCTTCCTTGAAAGTCTTTGGCTGATTCAACCTCGTGTAGTATCTGATTTCTTTTCTCAAACCATTTAACAGTGTATCCAACTGTCTTTCCCTAGCCTCCTGACTATTCACATTGTCATACGCCTGCTTGATGAGCTCTCTGATCCTAAACGCGAATTTTGAACATGACTCACCTGGCTCCTGCTTCAGAGAGTTGAGTTCCTGCCTAGCGAAGAATTTCTGCGAGTCCGAAGCGAAGTGCTGCTTGAGATGGTTGACCATTCGTGCGTAATCCTTCTGTTGCTCTTCTGTAAGTTCCTCGATAACCTCTCTGGCCGTCCCATCGAGACTTGCTCTAAGATGCCTAGCCTTCGTTTCTTCATTCATTGCAACCGACGAGGTCTCAATGAAATCTTCGAATTTTCTTATCCAGTTCACAAAACTTTCTTCATTAGAATCTCCAGTGAAGAAAGCCAATTTAAGTTTCGAACTGGGAATCCTAAGCATTGCGATCATAGGCGTCACCTCCTCACTGTCGTCCTTCCGTAGATTGATATCCGGCAACTCTGTGAAGCATCCTCGTCTGTTTGTGGTAGTGGAAGTCGTATGGCGCTCGAATGCTGCATTGTTTGTCCAATCTTTGATGTGCCTGAGCTGTCCATGCTTCGAAGTTTCACGAATCTTCTGACAATCTTGAAAAGAGCGATTTAGTTTCCTATCGGTTGCCAGTTGATCTCGGGGTAGGCAATGATCATACGGGTGGAAATCCTCATCGGAGAACCGATTATTTGCGGTAGCAGTCCAAAATTCCGGTTTATCAGGTTTGAGTTGCCCACCTTTGGCATTTCCTCTCGAGATGTTGGTGTTGAGGTAATGAAGATCTTGAGAAAAGTCGTCTAGACGTAGGCTTCGATTCGGAGGGCGTGGAGTAGATGGTTGTTGAGTGGGCATTGAATGTGATGTGTATGTGAATGATGACAATCTGAAACGCTTGTCTGTTTATATATACCCGTGGTGCCTCATGACGTCGTCCCTATTTGATCCAAATTTTGGAACAAAACCCCTTACCCTTTCCGGAAAACTTCATCCATTCACTCCGTTCTCTGCAAGGATCTATCCTTTGTAGCATTCACCCACTTTGGATACAGTCTCCGCCCATCCCATCACAGCCCGCCAGAGAGGGGGACCCCCTTTGTTCTCCGCGGCAAATCACTTTCCATGGTCGCCGAGAGAGAATTATTTTATAATAACTGTGAAACATATCCCATAACTCACTGATAAGGCCAAAATATGATAGTTTGATTTCACAGGGTTTCAAATCTGGACAATGTAAGGGCGTGGTATAGATTTCGTATTAATCAGCCAAATTTTAATTTTTTAACAATTTATTTTAGCAATGTCATTATCACTACACCGTTTCCAGGAGCTCGCTAATGTAAACCCCCACACCCGCAATATTTTTGGAATCCTGAGAAGATGACCTAAAATTCATCACACTCGGATTTTTTAACGATAGTGGACTTTTTTCGAGAAAAATGAATTATTCACATTATTTCTTAAATTTCTTGAAAAAAGTCCACTATTGTTAAAATTCCGAGTGCGATGAATTTTCGATGATGTTCTCAGGATTCCGAAAATAATGCGGGTGTAGGGGTTTACATTAACGTGTTCTTGGAAACGGTGTTATGTCGATGAACAACTTTTTTTCAAATTTTATGATTTTTTTTGTATAATTCGAATATGTTTCACTGAAATAGTTTAAGCCAGATCGCCAATTTTTTCTAAAACATCTAATTTCACAGCAGTTCCCCTCTCATTCTTGAACAATCGACCGTGCAGATCAGTCGAGATGGGCGAGAATGAGAGGAACTGGAAAGAGAGACAAGCATTGGCCTCAGACGCGATAATTGGATTATCTCCCCTCTCTGACGGGCTGTGCCCATTCGATGCCAAATTCTCCCATTTCCTCGCAAAACTATTCCATTCTCGAATAACCTCGCACTAATGTTCGAGAACAGCTATTACTAAATAAGGAATGCTGGTGAAATGATTGACCCACCCAACAATTTCCTTGAAATATGCTAATGTCTCTCACCTCAATAAATCATCTTCTATGTCACAGTGTCATCTTGACACATCTTCCTTGACACATGTCATTTGGGTGAGTCATCGAATGATATCAATCATGATTCCAGTTTATGGTTTTTGAAAAGTGACCATGAAATTCAACGATGAAAGTTTGAAGTGGAAGTAAATATAATATTAGATAGATAATTACTGTAAGCTTACTCACAACTTACATGATTACAACTTACATTTTTGTTTTTCACCTTAGAGATGCTCCTCGCAATGGTGATAACTTTCGAAACAGATGGTTCATTTGGCATCCAATGCCTTATTTGCGGATAAAAACATCTCACAGTCCTGCGTATTTGCATATCGGCCAGATAATTCGGATGAAATTCAAAACGATATTACCAACGATCTCCACTTATTATTCGTTATCTCCACCGCGGCGTCTTTTAAAAAAATTGTGGGTATCTAGTATTGCGTAGAAATGACAAGCCTCTACATAACCGATTCCTTTGCCAAAGAAGGGAGTTTGTAAGAGTACAGTGTTGCTTGCTTGTCGTCGCAATTCGCAGCTCCACCTCTGCAGTAAACGCAACGGGTTCCATCAACGTCCGTTCCATCTTAATCGATAGGATGCAGCTCATGCAACTGAACGTGCATCCTCTGCGAAGAGTTCATTCTTCTTAGAAAAAAAACTAAATTTGAGTTGCAGATTCATCTGCTAATTTTATTATTAAATTAGATACATACGCATCCTTTCCCGCACTTCTAGTCCTCCCTCCGGTCCGCCTGAAGTAGATTTGCGATTCTGCTTCGTGATAGGCTGATTTCGTCGTCCACGCTTTTTGCGTCAACTAGTTGTGCTCATCTCGGCATCCTGTTCCCGATGAGGTTAACCTAACCCGTCGCTCTCGATAGGTCTCTCCAGCAGTATGCCTTTGCGATTCTGCTCAATGACCACTCCACTGTCAATTCCTGAATCGTGTCTCTGGGGCAATTATACCAATGCCGTTATAAAAGACGATCTATCTTTACTTCCGTTCTCATTCAGCATTCCAAGCTTTATGGAATCGACAATGATGATTTGACTCCTTTCACTGCAAACAACGACTCTTATAACAATCTTCATGGCGCTTCATGTCGCTACATTACAGCTTAATCGCCAAACCATTCTCTAAAATCTTAACTTTAAATTTGTGGAGATAATAGAAACACGCCATTCAGACGATCCATTTGAATCCACTTTTCTGCAGACACGACGCCCGCTCTTGATACTCTCATTCGACCTTTGGCAATGTCACTTACATCACCTACAAACAAAATCAATACCATACTTTCAACGCACCTACAAATTAACTCTTTCAGGCTGATTTTTCACAACTCAACTCAATAATAAATGTATATACAAAATCTCACTTATCAAACTGCTGTGCTGCTTCCTCTCGTCTCGAGCGTAGAATTCTGCATCCTCGAATGATTTATCCTTTGAATTTCAACCTTAATTCGCTTCGAGTGCGTAGATTAGTGTCCATACGAGTGGGTTCATCCAGATGAATTCTCCGCTTCCTTGGCAACATCCGATATTCATCCGAGATTACAGGTAATCGTAATCGACGTCTGCCAAAACAAACCCTTTCCTAAGGTGAAATGATAGACTTACTCCTGACACGAAGCCCTGCATATGGAAATGCCAAATTTACCCTGTAATACTGAGGATATATATGAAAGCTGTAAGAAGTTGCCCAACGCGGGCTCAAATTAACCAAAAAGTTGCCCTACCAGGGCGATAACGCCAAAACCAAACTCGGCTCCACTTGAATAAAACGTTGTATCGCACATCACAACGTTGGTCTTAACTTTATACAGACCACCCTAGGAAATATTCAATTCCAGGCATCTTGTAACACGCCTAAAAATGAAAAAAAAATCTCCATCCAACTCAATCTTCAAAAAATATATTAACAATCAACCCCACGACCTTCAGAGCACTCTCTCATACTGAACACTTCTAATTTCGAAACCTAAAGTAATCATAAATTATGCACCAAAAAATACTCGGATGACTCAAACGCTATCTCATAATAGCACGAAATTTCCGCAAAAAAAACATCGACGTCGTGTTAAATTAGCGCCAGCAAGATTCAGAAAAAAAATATAACACAAGACAAACAAAATAACTAGAACAACAACCTGACGAGTAATCAGAAACTAACTTGCGTTAGTTCCGGCCGGAATCCGATTACTCTCATCTAATTTCATATACTTGCGCTACTTCTCTGATTCTACATGAGGTTGATCAAGCCCCACTTCGAATCAGATTACCGGAATGCATCAGAAGCCAGATCTATTCCTGAAAAAATCAGGAACCACTCGCTGCATACCAGTAAAGGTCTGATGCCCCGGAATAGTAATAGCATGTATATGAGACGATAACGCATATTAATAATACTGTATCATAGAACACGACAATGGTAACAACAATAGAACAATAATAAATGTTAATGTAGGATCCTTGATGTGGTGGTCGGGCCCCGTGTATCAGTAGCAGTCACTTAAGTAGTCGCAGTAGCTGACGTCAATTGAGTGATGATTCATAACTCAGTACGAAGTGGAACACCCCATTCGTACCATAATGGAACATTCCGTTGCCAGGTTGCTCAAGCTCTGTGATGAGTCATCGCATAAAGATCAACTTGCCGTCTTACTATCTAGAGACTCTCATACCCTTACAATGTCTCATCATGCGCATTACAATCACCGTAGTGTCGCCACCTACCGTAGTCAATAAGAAATAAATGATACCGTAACCTACCGTAATCCATCTTCTCCTCCTCTCAGAATCGTCTCTTCGGCTTCATCGCCAATCTGCCGATGATGGTGCCCATGTCGGTGTCGTTCAAGAAGTACCACCTCGAGCACCACCGGAACCTGGGTGAGTACGGTAGTTTATGATACATATGGTACCAGGGCGACGATTACCGGCCTGGGGCCTGGGTACGGTAGTTGGTTCCTTTCGTTCGGGTACAGTTCCAGATGAAATCAGAAAGCGCATCTGCCTCACATTAAGCAGATTGGGTGAAACTCAAAATGTGAAGGCACGACAACTTCGTTGGAACAAATTGTTGCGGATGTTAGTGAGCTTTTTTTGCAAAGTCTTCTAAATGTGAATGTGTGATGAATTTGTGTGATGATGGTATCTAAAATATCGATTGGTCACTGTATTCTGATTATTGATTGATTACGGTAATCGACAATTGATTTATCGATTTTTCAGGCGAGGACGTGATCGACACGGACGTGCCGACGGAGTGGGAGGCGAACACGTTCACGAGCACTGCGGGCAAGGTACGGTAGGGGGGAGTGGAGGATGTACGGAAGGGAGAGGGAGGGGTACTGTGGGGATACGGTAGGAGTAGAGTCAGGAGGAAATGGATCAGGTTTGGTGTTTGATGGGGGGGGGGGATATACGGAAGATGGAGAGGTCAGTAGGAGGTACAGTATCAGAGTAGCGACGTAGACAGTAGGATATCTCATTGATCTTTGTTTTTTGAGCCCGTATCCTAATCCCAGCAGCCACATGAGGATTGCAATAGGAAGTAGGGTAGCTGAAGCGTGAACGAGCATGTCAAGCATTTGTTGTTATGGTTGAAAGCTTTGGAACCAATTCGTCCAGTCGATTGCCAATCAGGGCTTGCTCACTGGATATAGATTTTCTGAAACGCAAACAATTCGGGCTGAAAAATATAAGATGATCTCGTTCGATTCTTGTTTGCATTGCTATTTGTTTTGCTATTTTTAGATTAATATTAAGTCTATTTTTTAAAAAGTTATTTCTATAATTCCAGGCGCTGTGGGTGTTCCTGCAGCCGATCTTCTACGCGCTGCGCCCCTTCGCCATCTATCCAAAGGTGAGGGAATTGATAATAGTTTTATTTATTTATCTAAAAATTAGGGAATTAATCGTTTTGATGTTTTCCTAGCAAAGTTTGGCAGATAAATTGGCCCGCAAGACTAGGACAAGTAGTTGAGAAGGGCGTGAAACGCAGATCATATTTCTGATATCCAATATATATATATTTATCTTTACAATCGTTACAAGAATTGCCATACGGTGAATAGTTGTGTTTTGTAAGAAGAACGCAAGAGTCCATTGCATCGATTGCGCTGGCAAGGAAGATGAGGATGGCATGAAACACAAAATTAAAATTTCAAGTCGTACAATTTTCGGCGAAAATTCTCTAATTCTCTAGCTGAGGAAGCAGATGCGCTGCAAATTTGAATGTTAATTGTATTATCTACAGACTATTATGAAAAATAAATAAATAATTTATGTAATTACCCTGGTCAGGCGCTGACCGATCTCGAGCTGGCGAATCTGGCCGTGCAGCTGGTGTTCGATATCGGAGTGTGGTAGTGAGTCGATTATTTTTATTCATTGTCAATTTGTTTTTCCACCATTCCTCTGAATCTTAACGATTTGAATAGGGTAGACTAGGTAGATGTAGTTGGTGTGAAACGTGAATTAGTTGGGTCAGAAATGAATGAAAAGAGGCTAGGAATCTGGTCTTCGGTATCGGTTGTAGTGTAGTTATTGATTAATTATCTCTTATTTTCAACCTCTGCAATAAACAGTTTGTTTAGAGTTCGATAAGTAAATGTGGTGGGCGTGAAACATCAATATTCGGATGAAAAATTAATAAACACTTTTATTGAAACATGTGCACCGTTTTAACTGTTGTGCAAGTTTAGGCATGAGGATAAAAAATTCGTGAGGCACAAATCGCGTAGCAATTCGATTGTGTCTCAATGTTGATTGAATAGTTCAGTGGGGGTCAGTAATTGTAAAATACGATTTTAAATGATCAATGATTGCAGCTTCTGCGGCGTGAAGGGCATGGTGTTCCTGTTCGGCGGCTTCTTCATCGGTTAGTTCATTGAATAATAACTTATAACTTATAATAACATATTCAATGTTGTTGGTTGTTATTTGGATCGCAGGCACTGTAATAATTGCGTTACCAGTATTTGCAAGGGTGATAGGAAATTGGTGAAACACAAATCGAGTAGCTTCTTCCTTCAACCTTCGTTAGGACTTCTGATTTTTATCGATGCTAGCTAAACATGGCGCGCTTAGTTAATAACAAGCATGGTGTGATAATTGAAATGCAAATCTTTATCGATAAATTTAGTGCGCATTAAACCACTAGACATTGTTGGCCTTTGCTTCAATCTCGTAGAAATGTGCATGAATCGCGTCGGCAATGGATTGCTCGTATTCATCGAGTACTGAAACACAAAATAATTGGGTTTAGATCTGTAAAAACTATAGTCATGATTAGATAAAAACGCTACTATCCAAGCTGTTCTGTTCTAAATTAAGGCTATAAAAGTATCGTTTTAGTAAAAAAAAAGGTTACCTGGCCTCGGACTGGCATTCGTCGTGTTGAATAGATGGGTCTCGTGCGCCATGTAGCTAAAGTAGGCACGGATGTGGTCAACTGCCTGCTCGATTTTGGAGCCGAGCTTTAAATAATTATTTAATTAAACATTTTAATAATATTGCACGACCTCACTCTGCGCGATCCACTTTTTGTGCACGTAGTCGCTGATCTGCGCGTGGTACTGAAATGAGAGCAAGGTGGATTGGGGCAGCAATGGGCATAGATTGGGTTATCGATACACAGCAAAGCAGTTAATCGCTTTATCAATTAATTACAACAAATAGCTGTTTAAATGACACATTTTTATGTATTTTTTTAATCAGGGCGGATTGGGGCTGCAGCAAATATTGATAGACTCATTGGCACTTTCGAAAGCAGTTCATTGTGCCCATCTGAGCTAGAATTAAAAAAAATGTGGAAATGTCTTAACACTTGTAGTTCAACAGCAAAGTGAATTCGGGGTTTACCGGATTAGACTTGCTGGCTGTTTCGAATAAAACGCCTCCAATAATTATGTGCGTGAGAGCATACCTTGTCGATTAGGTTCCACTTAACGGCCCATTCCTGAATGCTGCGCTCGAATTTCGCGTTGACAATGCCGGTCGGTTGCAGCTGAACACCAGGCGGGTTTGCGATTTACAAGTTGGCCGTAAGTAGGCCGATTTGGGCCCTAGCAATTCGATCTTGATTTTGTTGAGTGATTACACTACACACCAAGTGACAAATTTATCAAATTGCGCTTTGCGTTGGACGGAACAAGGGTGACTTCGAATTAACCGACCACAAGCAGCGGAGCCAGCTCCCTCCATGCCTCCTCGGGCGCTTTCGACCGGGGAATCTGAATACTTTTTGTTCCTCCCGAGATCGCCCTCCCTTTCAGGTCGAAAATTGAGAGAATAGCATCATGTTTTGTTTGACGAATTTGATGCATTGAGGAAAACATAAAACAATTGAAATAATAAAAATAAACATACCGCAAGCTCGAAGGCCGCGCCAAGCCCGATCACTAGTAGAAAAGCGAAAAGTACTCTCATCTTAGGTTTGTGAAAAAATAACAAGCGGCTCGGTTTTATAAGCGGATTTCTAATTGGCCGCACAATACCAGGCACATCAATGATTCAACACGCCTTTGATATTGACGTTGAAAGCTCGAAGCTGATTCAGCCGATATTGACATTCTAAAAAAATCAAATCTCGGAAAATCGATATTCAATCCCCACTATCTCTGCTATCGATTGGTTTCCGTAGTTTGCTGAAGGTTTCCGAAAATCGATAATTTAAAGTTACCGTATCACCTCAGTTATCGATCGGCTACCGTATCCCTTTCAGGCAGCGGACTGCACCCGCTCGCCGGCCACTACATCTCGGACCACTACGTGTTCAGGGAGGGCCAGGAGACGACCAGGTGGGTCCCGTGGGGAAGAGATGGGTTACGGTAGTGAATCGATAATAAAAGGACCACGGTAATGTTGTTGGGATTTACTTTAAAAAGTAGTACGATAGCCATACAAATACTGATGTTTAGGGATATCATTTTTGTTGTTGTTGAGCACAGTGATCCGGAAACATTGTTCATTAGCGGAACATTCCGAATTAGTAAACATCATGAAACTCAAAAGATTTGGGTGTAACTTGCGCTGGGTAATTTAACAAATTTGCCGTAAAATATCATGTTATGATGATCCCTCGATCTTGTTCTTCATATTGCTTTCACTCTTCGCCCCCTCATCCCCCACGTCGAATTCATTTCGGGGAGTTGCTTCCGGGAAGCGAGCAAGAGGAGCGATTAATCAATCTCCCAACCACTTTCCCTCCTGTCTATTACATGCGCAAAATGCATCCACTCTTGTGATGCGCGTCTCTGTATTTCGCAGGCTCACTAGGCCTATCTGATAGACGTGAGATCATTGGAAAGGCGGAGAATCCGCCGGTGGTTGCCTCATCGAAATTACTCGATGGCTCTCTTGCTCTCTTCATTGCACAGCCTCATTTGGCCTATCTGACGGGCAAGAGATCATTGGGAAATCAGAGAATCCGCCGGTCGTTACGGCTGTTATCTATGTCTCTGTCAGACCGGCGAGAATGCATGTGAAATGAATAGAGTGAGATATCCCACTCCATGCCAATTCATCCATCTCTTCCTATTGTTCATTAACAAGAGTGGGCCGGATAAGGAATAATTCACTAATTGTGCGGCTCCACCACTTGCACATCAATCTCCCCCACTTTCCTCCTTTTATTTCGAGTAATAGCCTGCGTCTCTCAATTCCCCGTGCTCTCTAGCCCTTCTCTGACGAGCAATTGCAATCCCACGCATTTCTCCTGCTGCAGCAAAACAGTGCACGAGGAACGAATATTAAGGGAAGGGGTGATGTCATAAAGATTAAGTTCCAGAGCCCCCCCCCCCCCTAAAGTGCAATCCTGTAGGCCCAGTTTGTCAGGTTTAATATGATAGAAAATGTCATGGAATCCCCTTTTTTTCTGTCAATTTGCCCAGTAGAGCAGGAAGAGTGAAGAATCCGCCTCTTCATTCAGAGTGCACTCTCATCTTTTTGATCAGTAAGAAAGTGCAGGCAATGAAGAGGTAGATTATTCAACCTGAGACATGGCACACAATAGGCACAAATGATGCCATGGAATTCCGTTTCTTTGGCAAGCCGAGATGAGTCCACTCTGAATATGAGACATGACACCACTACCTGGATGCTATAGCAAGAATTCAGTCAGGAAGGCGGATTAGAGTAGGGCAGAAAGGGCGAGAGAGCACGGCGAATGAAGAGAGCGCAGAGAAATCTTTTTGTCACCGGAACAATCCTACTCACGGGCGCCCCCGTATTCTTAGAAGAGCAAGGGCAGTCTGACTCCCTCGTTTTCCCGTACTCTTTCGTCCTCTCTGACCGGCGAGAGAGCGGGTGAAATGAAGAGAGCGGGACGGAAGGTGGGGGAAAGGAATAAGGAAACCGAGCCAAAGTGTGCTGTCTGAACATCGTGAACATCACGCGCACGCAAGCCGGAAAGGCGATACGGTTGCGTGGTGTGGTGGTGTGCGCAGTGCATTAAGAAAGGCGAGATTTACTAAACGTCGTTTTGCAGCTACTACGGCCCGATCAACATGCTCACCTTCAACGTCGGCCACCACGTTGAGCACCACGACTTCCCGTTTGTGTGCGGCGTGAACCTGCCCAAGGTACGGTAGGAGCGGGTGTGTGGTGTGGTCCGACGTTTCCGAAAGGTCGCTAGTTGCAAAATTGATTACAGATCCGCCAGATCGCGCCCGAGTACTACGACAGCCTCGTGCAGCACACCAGCTGGCTGCACGTCATCTACGATTTCATTACTAACCCCAAGATGACTCTCAGGTACGGTAGCCACCGTGGTGTGGAGCGGGGTGCATGGCGCGGGACGAGGTTTATTAAACGTCGCACCATTCCAGATCACGCATCAAGCGCAAGTGGGCCAAGGAGACGGAGTTCCACTACTACGGCGTCGGCCAGCTCGAGTCGTGCAAGGTGTACCAGAAGATCGAGAAGGTGCGTGGTGTGGTGCGTGGTGTGGTGGGTGGTGCAGCGGGTTTCGTGTGGAGGGAGACGTTTATCAAACGTCGCATTGCAGATTCTCTCGCTGTCGTCGCCCGACTATGCGCCCGAGGTCGATCGAGCGAGTTCCGGAGCCGGAGATTTCGAGGAAATCACTCCGGAAGATTTGAAGGAAGAGTAGATACCGTAATCCTAGATTATCGATTGATACCGTACCCCCAATGATAGATTATCGATTGATTCGCCCTACCGTACTCCCCCCCCCATTGACTGTAAGCTATTGATTATTGAATCTGCCCATTTTTCGAGCCACCACTGTTGTCGTAATAACGCGTTGTTTTCCCTTAGAGCACTCCTGCCACCGCTTAGTATTGTACTACCGTAATCGCTGATATTGCCTAGCGCAACCGTACCTACAGTATTCCACACGTTTATTGATTAGTGAATCTTGCCCACCGTATCCCCACCCGTGTCCCACCCCTGACTACAGTATACCCAATTTTCCGTGTAGGACGCGGTTTTCATCCGATTTTATTAGAAATAGTGCTACAAGTCCGTCCCTAGCGGAAGGCCTCAAGACCCCTCCACTACGCAGTATATGAATCGAATTTCAAACACGCATGCAAACACTTCTCAAACAGCCACAGCCACCTTATGAGTGTAGTATAGCGCCTCACTTTCCTCTTTTTATTCCGTTTTCAAGCCCAATTCCTAGATTTGTTTGTGAAATAGGCACGATTCGATTGAATTGTCCTTGTATGTGTAATAAATTTGCGCTTGTAATAATGCCAAATCAATCAGTTTCGACATGCTGAACTATTCCCTTATTCCAAACAACGAATATTTTCTGCCAGTATTTCATGAATGGGACTGGAAATTATGGAACACCGAAAAAAGGCTTTGGTCCCCGAAATACAAAGTAAAGTAGAAGTGACCTTTCAATAGTCGGCGGATTGTTTTCCCGCGAAAGTAGTAGTAGCGATTAGTGGAATGAGTCGACGACTATAGCTGGATTTCGAGTAATTTTCCAGCCAATAAGGTAGGATGAAAGAAGAGAGACTGTGTGAAATGGAGAGGTCGCGATGTAGCTGCCCAAACGATAATCGAATGTTGTTGGCGCGCAATCAGGGGAATGGCTCCTCTTGGATTACGGTAGTCTGCAATCAGCCAAAGTGTCTGTGTGGGCGATGTTTTGGTTGAGATTACAGTAGTCCTTGAGCCCCAGACATAAAATTGGGGCTTTTTGAGATTTAACTTGAACCAAATTAGCACCTGGATGCGTGACGTTGTTACTTACAATTAGTGCGTAATGAGGACAGTGTATTGAAACGAATTTCCCTGTGAGTCCTAGGCTAACATTCCGGGGCATTTAGATTTCACCAATTTCCAGCTGGCTTATATGACGTTACTTCCACGCATCGCCTACTCAATGGACAACCACAGTATCTACATTTCTATTTGATGCGGTCCCTAGTCGGGAAATTTTGATTCAACCATAGTCGAAATTCCACCTGAAAACGCGGGCATGACGTTACCCCCTCCAATCGCCTATTGAGTTCGATTTGGTCTAAGAAATCACAACAGTCTCTAATGAACCCCTGTAAGCCCCTATATATCGTGGGCATTTTGATTCAGCCATAGTCGAAATTCCACCTGAAAACGCGGGCATGACGTTACCCCCTCCAATCGCCTATTGAGTTCGATTTGGTCTAAGAAATCACAACAGTCTCTAATGAACCCCTGTAAGCCCCTATATATCGTGGGCATTTTGATTCAGCCATAGTCGAAATTCCACCTGAAAACGCGGGCATGACGTTACCCCCTCCAATCGCCTACTCAGTGCGGATCGGGTTACCCGAGTAAGAGTCATCGTGTTTGAGCTATATCCAACGTGGGGCGGAATGGGGGGGGGGTGGAGTACTCTCTCCATTTCCATTGCTCTCTAACTTTCGCTTACCGTGAGGGATAATGATCAATGATGAGGGCACACGACTGCGAATAGAGAAGGGAGTAAGGAGAAGGTTATCGCTAGGCTACGTGACTCAGCTAATGCGGAATGAGTGGGTTATTCGGTGGTTATGACGTTGTTGCTATCGAAAGAGCAACCTTTTTAGGCAAGCGAACTCCAAGTGGTGGACGCATGAGCTCGAGATGATACTTCTATGACGTAGTTTCGCTAGGAACATTCCGGTGTTTGGTTGCAAAGCTTGATGCTACTCTTACCCCGCAAAATCTGTGCGATAACCAGGCCTAAAGATTCAACTAGATCGCAGTTAAATGTAGCTGAAAACACGATTTGCAAATAATTTGCAAGGGGTTGGACACATCTCGGACCCGGCACAGCGTGTCAAAGAAGGAATTGAGGCGGTGGAGACCATTTTCGTTGCACCCTTTCATTTCTCTCAATGCGGTATGACTGGCGCGGTCGGTGGTGAGAATGAAGTGAGAGGGAGACATAACTCAATAGATTGTACAGATACTGTTTCCAAGAAACATATCTGTACGATCAAGAAATGGAGAGCGAAGATTGTTTAACTTTTATCCATAGCTTGAAACTCACCTTATACTCCCCGTGATTCACTCTCATTCGTCGCCCCGAAATCTCGAACTTTAGAGATGTGTAACTTGGAAATAAAAGCCTATTTTTAAAATCCGCCGCCTACAACTTTGAGGCACACTACGTTACTAACGCTCTGTGAAAACCGTTTGTAATGGGAATAATCAGGAAGCTGGAAAACTTTGCCTAAAGATGCCAACTTCTGAGATAAATGGTGCGATGCAAAACTTAATGCCCTAGTCTTGAAAGTGTAAAAAATGCATAACCAAAAAATAGGATCTGTAGATTAAGGGTCGGGGAACATCGTGGAGTAATCTAGATCATGATATTTTGAAAACGGAAGTAGTAGCTTCGAAAAGTGTCTCATTTTCGATCGTTTGTCGCATAAAACAAAAGTTTTCCAGTGAATGGGAAGCAATGCGAACAATCAAACTGTATAGGTAATTGGGGAAACTCTATTGGAAAAAGTTGTAGGCGGCAGAATTTTAAATTTCTTCTTTACTTTTCGGTAGCACTTGAAAATCTGAGTCCATAAAGTTTTCATCGATTTATAAACCAATAAATAACTTCTTTATTATCCTACCGATTCACTTCATTTTTTCACATGAAGTAGTGCTCAACGTTAGGAACCGATCGGTATATCATACATGCCTCATTTCCATCCCTCTTATGAGCTAGGACGCTTTATTCATTTCGCATTTTCTCCCTCTCATTGACCGCTCCTCGCACTCGAATCGAGCGAAATGAATTGCCGCGAGAGACAAAGGATTCGTCTGCTCTGACACGCTGTGCCCGGCAGTAGCGTTGCTAATTTGTGTTGTGCTCTGACACGTGAGCATTAGGGTCGAGCACAGGTCCACATTTAGACAACCTAAACCACTCGAACAGACAATTTGCTTTACGGTGCACTAGAAACTTGCTCATCTTTGAAGTGATTTGAACAACGAACTGGTCAAACATGGAATCAAGTCGGACCCGACATGATCTAAAGTTGTAATAGTTTGAACTTCCTCATTCCCACTATAAAGTGGGCGTCTCGAGCCGTTCGTGGGCCTGACATTTCACGCTATGCGAGGGTTGCACGCAAGGTCCAACGTTGTCACAGTCGCTCTTATCCTCTGCAAACGTTCCCGCCCATTTAGCTTTCTATTTATTAAATCGTTTTTTTTATTTTGAAGTTTATCATCTTCGTTACAAAGTTTTCAGATTCTTGAGCGTTAATTTTTAAAGAAGGTGTCCCACGAACCGCGCGGGCGACTATGCAAAGTGAGGAATGAGAGGGACACTCTCCTCATTCCGCACGCTCTCTCGCTCGTTGCCTGCTTTTCAGGGTCACTTGGCACGCAGCCAATTGATCATAACTCAGTTCAAACGAAAAATGGTAACATGGGAGTTTCGAAACTGTTATCGGGTAACAACGACCCACCCCTTCACATCGAGAACTCAGTTAGCCAGATATTCGTGGGACACCTTCTTTAAACTTCCCTGAATGTAATTTCCGAGTTATCAGAGATCGTGTACGAGACCGCAGGTGCAATTATACTAACACGGAGCAAGAGAGTTTCTTGGAAGTGTAGGGGACTTGCGTCTACTCGGGAAAGCTAACGGGTAGTTTGGTGCTGGTAATTTCATCTATATCTGGAAAGACGTCGTAGTAGTCTAAGCTCGAAGATCTGCTGATGTCGTCCAAAGAATCTAGTAGAGTACGGGTAATCGTCTCTTCATTTCACACACTCTCTCACCGGTCAGAGAGGCGAGAGAGTGTGTGAAATGAAGAGACGATTAAACGAATTTCGAACTCTAGTATCTAGTTAGCGCTTGTTACGTTTTGTCCTATGTATCGTGCTCTCCAATAAGATGTTATGCCCCATTTTGGACCACGATTGCCCACCATTTTTGCATACTCTAGAAACTAAGGAAAGGCTGGCATCGGTACTACCTCGACTTATAAATTTTTTTTCGTAAATTTCATTGTAGAAATCAATTTTCTATAAAAATAATTTGAGTAAAATATTTGTGGAAACCTTTCTTTGGGAAAAAATCAATTGTAAATTTTGTATTGGAAATTCGCAATGGGAAATCATTTTTGGGAAATTTCATCTCGGAAATTTTTTCCTGTAAAAAATTGTGCGCGTCTTATAAAGCTCAATTTCGATTTTTATTGCTATAATCGAATTCTCCTGATTTTATTTAGGGGCCACAATGCAGATGACCGATTTCTCCCCGAGGGTCCAAAAGTGGATGCAAACTATCCCTCGTGTACCCAATAACATCATACTTTTTAGCGCTTGTCGATATCTTATCTCTGAATCGCGCTAGGGCTCGAGAAGTACGCGCGCAACTCACTGGGGAAGAGGAGGGAAAGGCGAGACGAGAGGGAAAGGGGCGGAGCCTCATTTGCGTGTGTCTCTCTCCCTCCCCCCGCCCTCTCGCTCGCCTCTCCCCGCCCAAAAGGCACAAGCCAGGGAAGCATGATAAAAATCTAATTTTTTCTCTAAAATTCCTAAAATATTCGAATTAGTCAGAAAAATACTGCCCAAACAAAATTTTCACAGCGCAACCCTTCAAAACGAACCCTTCCCTTCATTTGGATGCAAATTTGACCTGATTAGTGTTGATATGCAAATTTTGGGCATTGCTCATTTGAAAGGGGATAATAGTAGCTGTCCATAGCAATTGAGAACGAGAGATTTGATTGAGAATGAAGCTTGTGCCCTCCCCGTCTCGCTTTTAGGCGAAATCGTGTCCGCACAAAGTGGGCGGAGCTTGTGGCCCCTAATTTTATTATTATTATTTTAATAAAAAAATATATAGAAAAGTCAAAGAAAACGAGAAAATCGGTTATAAACGCCGCAACGCCGCTCCAGCAGCGTTGCGGTCGCGTCGCGTTTTGCTTCCAGAAAAATATTTCCGAGATGAGATTTCCGAGAAAATATTTATCAATACTGGATTTACAGTATACCAATTTCCACAGTAAGTTTTACGAGATTTTCTTTTTAATTTATTTTTTCCCAAACTGAATTTCTTAA
Source organism: Pristionchus arcanus (assembly GCA_900490705.1). NCBI lineage: Eukaryota > Metazoa > Nematoda > Chromadorea > Rhabditida > Neodiplogasteridae > Pristionchus > Pristionchus arcanus. The sequence goes on from LS486683.1 coordinate 737,652, forward strand.
AAAATATTTTTCAAATATATATTTACGAAAAAAAATTTACATCTCGAGGTAGTACCCTGGCATCTCTTGCCTTCAAACAGATATTGTTCGCTAGCTAGGGATCGTTCCTTCATTCGCAATTCCCGCCCCAGACTCTCCCAGAATTGTCTAATTTCTTTCTCAGCATTTAGCGCTGCAAATCTTGTTGTGCTCGGAATGCGAAATGATATCTCTTTTGTCTGATCCACTACCGGCTTGCTCGCCTACACTCGAGTCCAGGTTTTTTTCGTCTGAGAAATAGTCTAGAAAGCGCTAGAATAGCGATAACGAGATAAAGGTTTAAAATTAATGAAGTAACCTTTTTGTCTGAAACATTCCGTTCCGGCTTACTCGTCTAGATTTGAATCTTGTTGCAAATTGTCTGAGATATTACGTAGAGAGCATTAGAAAAGCGAAAACGAAAACGAGATAGGGGTTGAAAATAGTATAAATGACGATCTCTTTTGTCTGAGACATTAGGTCCGGCTTGCTCGCCTACGCTCGAGTATAGTAGCATCTTGTCTGGAAATTCACCAAAACTCGCTTCATTTCCATCGAAAACGAGATAGAGCTTTGCAATGAACGATGTGATCTTGTCTGGTTCCAATTCCGGCTTTATCCTCACAATCTTGTAGGGGTCTTGTTACTCGCATAATCGAAAGATAATATATCATTGAAATGCACTGCACTTACAATGCCGACATGAAACATATTCGAAATTCGAATAGCTGAGCAAATAGCTGAGCATAATCGAGCCGAACTTCTCACACAATGACCGCAAAGATTATGAATCATTTTTATTTCGTGAACAAATCGCCCCCTTCCGCACTGACTCTATACTACTGTCTAAACGGCGCTGTTTTTGATACGTGCTTATTCGAGGAAAAATGAATGAAGTCTCACTGCGCATAGCAAGAACCGTGAATGAAGATATGAGAAGGCAAGAATAGGCTATCCCGTATTCATAGGCATGTCTGCACGGTGATTCTTCTTCACCCACTCAAAATATGTTCTTGCATTGAGCATCTTCAGTCTCCACGCTCTATTATTTTGTCTGACCGGCGAGAGTTCACGCGATATTACGAGGGTTAATCTTAATCTCCCGTTTGCTGTTACTCTCCATTTTCTATTTCTAGATTAATTTCGCTTTTTTAATTTCACGCTCAATCTCACGTCGTTGGCTATGAGACAGTAAGATCGTTACAGTTTTCTTTTTTTTTTGCTTCGGACGTCTCTGGATTTCATGTTAATGCTTGTAATTCAAAGGTTGTGTCTGTCTACTCATAATTGGAGCACAAAGTTTTTCGTCCGATCGCATGGAAAACGACGTGGCAGCGCACATAGCTTCAGAGTATTTCCCATCTCGTCTTTAGCATCTATCTAAATTTGGGTGATGAATTGTGCTCATAATTGGCCTCGTAGTTTAAGCCGTCACCATCCATTTTTGGCTCTCACATTCCTTCATTTAACCTCATTGTCCTGCAGTGTATTGCATCCAAAGAGCCACTCTACACTCTATCTCACCCTATTAATATCATATTTGGCACCGTAGTTTATCGCCATCCATTTTGCCTTACTCATATTCGGAGCTCCCAATTTAACCCGCCCAGTGTCTCTATCTCTTATGCGGGAGCTTCAAAATGGATCCTCAATTGGGGAGAACTGCTCATTGTTTTGCAGGGACAAAACTGCGCACGCGTTGCATCAAAGATGCGAGACCAATCGAGCTCGAGAAATGATACCGCCGTCTCTTCATTTCACAGACTCTCTCTCGTCTCTGACCGGTGAGAGAGTGTGCGAAATGAAGAGAGGGCGGCTCATTTCTCGAGGTCTAGAGGCCAACGATCGCCCCCTCCTTTCTTCATTTCTCCTGCTCTAATCCCTTCATTTTTTCCTGATCTCTCACCGGTCAGAGAGACGATAGAGCAGTGCGAACTAAGAGATCCAGAGCATCCATGCCTAATTTCTCGCTGCCCCAATTGGCAACTCGAGCCCCTAAGATAGTGCTCTAAACGTGGAGACGTATTCTGACAGCCTCCCAACATTCGCCCCCCCCCTCCCCGATCTCCGGAAATTAAACGCTCATATATAAAAATTGCGCCCACATTCAAGTGGGCGCTGCCCGTCTCAAGGACATTTCTTGCCCTCAAGCACCGTCTCTCCGTTTCCATTGTCTCTAAACCCAGGAAAAAAGGGGCGGAGCTTGATATTCGAAAAGGGGGAAATCGGAGGTGGTGAGGTGTCTCAGATTTCCGACGACATCGCTCGTGTAATCCAAACGAACTGCCCATTATTTCTGACGGTAGGAGAAAACAGTATTTATTCTGTGGCAGATTCGCGACGCAGATCTGGTTACGGTTTTTTCCGCGTCTCTTGTAGCTACCAGAGCTCAGCATGCGAAATTGATTCAGTTGAATATCGAGGACAACACTATATTTTTATACCCGGACCGGTAGATTTGATCACTGAGATCTGGTTACGCGGCTATTTTCGAATATCGTGCGATTTTTTTCCGTTACACGTGAGAGGGAGAGGTCGGGAGAATGCTAGTGATCACATCATATCGATAGCTGAACTTTTCACGAAACCGAGTTGTCTTTTCGTGATGGCAGGGAGACATCTTTTTGCCCTACTAGACATAGAACATCCAGGTTCTTCCCTGCATACCTCTCCCCAATTCATACCTAAGACTGAAGCACCCCCATTCTAAGCGGAATTGCATCTCGTCTCTCCATCTTGCCTTATCTCTCGCCGGTCAGAGAAACGAGAGAGTACAGAAAAATGAGAGACCATCAAGCAGCGCTCCTTGAATTTTCGAATTTTCTCCCGGACGATGCGGCGACGTAGATTTCGAGATTCCGGCCCACACAACAGGAAATTCAGTTACTCTTGCATTTCAAGTGACTGTTTTTGCACCTGCAGCCAAAAGGCGTAGACGAGTCCTCAGACGCGTTAACTGTGCTGTAGGCGCTATTGCACCACATCGGTGTCTTATTGTTAGAAATATCGTGAACCTCTCAGCCCAGTATTTCTTCATTATCGAACACTCTTTTCTGAAGTAGTAGACCAATTCCCCGATTCGCTTATTCTGATGTTATTAGAGTTGAGCAATTGACTTGCTTTCTCGCACGTTCATCGGAAGTTTAAGAGACCAACCGAGATTAGACGTCAACTTTGATGTATTTATTGCTGTAGTTCCGGGGAGGTTTGGGGAAGAGGAGAAGGGTCATTGTCGTCTGTGAGCTATTTCCAGAATACAAGGATGGTCTTGCATTCTGGGTACTCCCCCTTCCCAGACGTGTCCCCCAGACACGTTAATAATTACATTTCGCGCATTTATGATGCAGTTATGACTGATGGTGATGTAGTAACAAGCCGATGTTCCAGTATTCAGGGAAATACCCTTCGTATTCTAACCATTCTTTATCCAGACGGTGCATTTATTCTCTCGGATGTAGTAGACTTCTCAGGTCTCACTTTTGAGCATACATCACGCAGAAACACACCTTAGGTCTAGTCTTCTGAGAACTACCGTTGCTATTTCTACCATTTTTCACCCAGACTTCCGCGAACTACGTTGTAGGCACGCCGTGGAATTCTCAATCAGCCCATTTTTCACCTCCACCACCACCCATTTTGCATCGTTCGCAAGAATTTGCGTGTTGGCCCCTTCCTAAACTTGACCCGGAAACTCAGTGATGATTTCCAAAATGCACCCCACTTTCATATTCAGTAAAGTGGCGTATGCACTAGTAGCTTACGCACCTGCACACACTGTTGCGGGCAATCGCCGAAATTGGCCTTCTTTCTCTGGACTCTCTCAATCTAGCGTTGTCTCTCGGCATCTCTGACCCGTGAGTCAAAACGGCAAATCGCGAGGCGAGGATTAGGGATGTCAGGGTGAAGAATCCGTCTCTTCATTCAGCGTGCTCTCTCACCGGTCAGAGAAGCGATAGAGCACGCGCGGAATGAAGATACGGATTCTTCACCCTGACAGCCCTAGCGTGAGGATGCGCCAGCCGGTACTACTTCCGGAATGGCCTTCATGGAAAACAACAAAAAGTAGTGGGATGGTGTCATAAGAGTAGTAAACTCTTTGACGCACACGTCGCCATAGGCAAATAGTGAGCGCATCATTCCACATAAGCCCGGACCAATTTGACCATAATAGTCCGGCGGCCTGGGCCAGTCTGGTCCAAAACACTCCGGGTGTCTATCGGAGGGATCTTTGTCCCTCTAATTCCGCGCGTCTTCTAATATTCCTTATCATTTGTCTTTCTTGTATCCGATAGCCCCCGGGGGCAGTCCGGCGGGGAGTTTCGGCCAGTCTGGTCCAAAGCACCCCGGGTGTCTATCGGAGGGATCTTCACATTTAGCTCCTTTTCTAATAACCATGGACTTGCATCACTTTAGTATCCCTGATAAGCGCGAACCAATTTGACCATAATAGCCCCCCGGGGCAGTCCGGCGTCGGGCCAGTCTGGGCCTAAATACTCTGGGTGTATATGATCCTTTTCATCGCTTGCTCTAGAATCCTTGATCATCGGGATTCCAGCAATTTGAAATTGTTCTCATCTCCCTAAGCTGCGAAATAGTGCGCGAAATGAAGATACCATTTATTTTTGAGAGGCCAGTTTGGTTGCAGTGCGCAATGCATGCTTGAGTCTACGATCCTCCGAGGAGTCGTCTCTTTTGTTTTGTCTTTCCAAAGCATCTTCCGAGTTCGAGAACGTCATTGGGATGCGTTCAATGATTGGCCATTTTTACAACTTCCTCAAAATAGTCAAGACCGATTCAAGCATGTTTGTTTACTGTTCTATTGTAAAAACGTTACGTGGACAACGATGATGTTTTGAACACTTGTTTCATTTACATCAGTGTCTGATGCGCTTCTAATTTATGTGAACAATATTTCTGATTACCCGAACCCCGTGATTGGTCGATTCAATACTCCATAAACATTGTGGGTGCGCGTATTCCTGAATGAGTGTTCATTATTGACATCAGTGTCTGATGCGTTTCTAGTTAGTCTGAAAACGAAAACATTTGTGATTACCGATGATTGATCTTATTCATCGCCATATTATCAGCACGTAGTTTGCATGTATTCACGTATGCGCTGTCCGCACTCGAGAGTGTGCGCGAAACGAAGAGGCAACGGTGACACATATTTCCCGTTCTATTATTCCTGGATGAGCTCGAAATACGGGTAATCGTTCATTTCACGTTTTATCTCATCGGTTAGAAACGTGAGAGGCTGTGAGAAATCAGTGGACGATGCCACGTATTTCCAGCTCTGATCTCTCGTTTCTCTGACTGTCGATAGATACGGCAAAATGATGAGACGACGGCTCGTATTTCTAGCTTATTTTTAATATTCCGTGATGAAATTCGAGACGTTAGCAGCGTAATTGCCGTTCTCACAATCACAAAGCGTGCCGCTGCTCTCCTATTCATTTACTCCTGGTCTCTAGTCGCTGGGAGGGTAATGAACAGAGATTAGAATCAGAGCATCGGTGTCCGCGGCACGGCTCATAGTTCAAAAGGCGTGCTCGCAAGTGTAGGTTTCTGTCAGATCATCCATTTGCACAAGACTACTCAATGAGACAGAAGCGTGTTCTGCTATGTATTTATTCCTGGTCTCTAGTCGCTGGGAGGACAGTGATCAGAGATTGCAATCGGAGCATTGGAGTCCGCGGCACGGCAAATAGTTCAAAAGGCGTTCCCGCAAGTGATGGTTTGTACCTGAATAATGAACTATGAGTTCGAGCAGAACATCGGTGTTCACGCTGGCTTCTCTTTTTGTACTCCGTGATTCATGGTCCCGCATGGTGAAAGTATTGGTGGAAGTCCACTGGAAGATCGGATAAGAACTTTTAGATGCCAGAGGCAATAGCACTCATGCGGCCTAGCGCAGCATGGGTTAATCGCCAGCGATCATGAAAGCATACCAGGCTCATGCACATAGTCTACCGTAGGAGAAATTTTCAGAGCATCGGTGCTGACACTGTCGACTCCACACCCTTTCTGAATTGCATGGCCTGATTTCGTGGGAATGGAACCATAAATAAAACTAGTCATTCCCCTCGCCCTTCGACAGGGAGTTGCAGATGGTTCCCTTTCCTCAATTCGTTCGTGTCTAAATATTCGATTCACACGCATGAACCCTGAGGCTAACAAGTTCAATATCTTGCCCTCTTCAAAATTTCTAGACAGATGTTCCCTTTGCGTGGGTCGTCTCAGACGGAAATCTGTTTTCGTTTCGAAAATCTGCCTCCTCTCAATTTCGGATGCTCTCTAACTCCTCTGACTTTGATACCTAATGCTGTTTGCTAGATGTCTGAGGAGATGGTGGAAAATTGCCCTAGTTTGGGTGCACTTTCTCCAAATTTGCGGCGGCTTGTTTTGCAATAATAGGCAGTTTTTTCCCCACCACCCTCGAAATACGGACCGCAGTCTCTTCATTTCGCACACTCTCTCGCCTCTCTGACTAGTGAGAGAGTGTGCGAAATGAAGAGACGGCGATCCGTATTTCGAGCTCTATTTTTCTCCACCCTCGAAATGTTTGGCTGCACTTCCCATTGAGTGCACGGATGTTTTGCAGTAATTTGAGCGCCGGCGCCGTTTCCTCATTGGATCATTGCATCAGCTAAGGAAATATGCGAGGATGAAAATATGCTTGTTATTTCAGAGTGCGTCGCGACGCTCAAATAGTTGGACCCCGATCATTGCTTCAGAGAGGCTGAGATTGAAAATACGCCTTAAAAAATATGCGAAAATATGCGGTACCTTCTAGGAATCCCGAAAACAGTGCATCAGTTTAGGAATTTGATGAAAATAGACTGATATCGTGATACAAGCTCCTCATCCCCGCATTAGGCGGTTCAAATCAGCCTGGGATTATCCTCGACGTGGGTATACAGAAATAGTTCTGAAATAGTGGTGCTAAATAGACCTCTGTTATCAATTTTCCCTATTCATTGCTATATTTTCGAGGAGGACTAGCAAATAGGGTTCAAGAGGTGGGGCAACTATCTTGAGTGCGCGCGGCGGCAGTTCAAGAGGGTGAAGAGGGGGCTTCCCTCGCTGAAAATATTACCTCATCAACCTACGAAAAGCGCCTACTAAAAGCGATGTCTGACGCATCAGACTTTGTGCAAGTAATCCTTGTTTCTAGAGGACATTACCTCAAAATGAGATGACGCCTCTATATGTAAGCATAAAGTGCATATTGCCAGCAAACAGAGCCTGAAGTTCGTTCTCGTTATGTGACCTCACCTTCTAATAGTGACGTGGTGCATTTCGAAGAACGGGCGAGTTAAAGAATTGCAAATATTGTCAAGAATCGCAAGCCTGTTTTATTACGTTTTCTTTAGAATTCTTGCCTTCTCTATTGAGCTATAATGGAAATCAGATGTGTTTCAGAGCGCGCTAATCTCTTTCAAATTCAATAGTGTTTACTCGACTCCTCCTCAATAGATACGTGTGCATAACGAACACCTTAATTTCAATCATCGCACGTCTTCATCAAATTACTTCGTCAACGTCTGCGTCCTCAGACCATATTTATACAGAAGAAGTGACGTGATGCATTTCTGACTACGGTTGAATAGATTTTGCTCAGAATTGCACGCGAGTGTCTGGCCGATATGTTTCACATTTTAGTTATCAATTCAATAATCTTGATTGATTAATGGATATCCCCCTGACAGTACACATATTTCAACCGATTCCTGCCGTTTCATACCTCATGTACCCTAATCGGAGCAAATTACATTCTGATTACCTCATCAACCCCCTCTAAATAAGACCCCTGACGCGGTTAGCCTCCGTGCGGTGAGAGCTAGCCATGCGAAATGTGTAGTTCCTAATCAGGTCTACTTCCCAACCCACTCTTTGCCAGAGAAGATGTCTCCGTTGCTCCGATATAGTTTATCCCACTTCTTCTTAAAGAAGGCGTCCCACGAACCGCGCGGGCGACTATGCAAAGTGAGGAATGAGAGGGACGCTCTCCTCATTCCGCACGCTCTTTCGCTCGTTGCCTGCTTTTCAGGGTTACTTGGCACGCAGCCAATTGATCATAACTCAGTTCAACGTGAAAATGGTGACTTGGGAGTTTTGAAGGTGTTACCGGGTAACAGCGACCCACCACCTCACATCGAGAACTCAGTTAGCGAGATATTCGTGGGACACCTTCTTTAAGTCTCGATCTCTCATCCCCGTGCACCAACACAGTATTTATATGTAGATGCTAACAGTTTATCTCAACCTCGATCTCCTTATCACTCACAATCAGTGGACTTCTCATCCCAGTCTGCACCAACAACGACTTAACCGAATTGCGTATCTCATATTAGCCTTTGTTCATCTCTCTAAGTCGATCTCTCATCTTCCTTTGCACTCTGTGTTTGCACTCCGTCAGTCTACCGGTGCGAGTAGGTTGACCATTAATCGATTATACCTCTCAAGCAGTGAATTCTGAAGCAGAAGTCTCATGACTCTCTCAATACCACCCACTATCTCCTTCTTTCTGCTGGGCAAGAGGATTCTGTCCGTACTTCAAACCGGAAATGTGCGATTTTGTGCTATTTTACCCCTGCCATGTAATGTAACAATAATATATCAACGCCCGAGGCGCGATGGCATTAATGTACCAGGAAATTGTTTAAAGGAAATTAGGATGTGGGTTCTGACTGACCAGAGTACGCTGGCCCTTCATTAAACAGGAAGCGCGATCATTTCTACCGCCTACGGCCCGATGATAACATACTATAAGGCGTATGTAACTTAAACTATGCGGGTGAGAGAGGGGGGGGGCGTGAAGTGGGACTCTGACTGGCTAGAGTACGCTGACCGTTCTCTTAACCGGAAATGTGCGATTTTTCCAACGCCCCCGATGTCTGGTAATAATAAGGTAGATCACTACTTCATTATACCTTGAAGCTGCAGCTAATCATACCGTAAAGGAGGCATCTCTGACGTGATAAGCTTCAGAGAACGCTTCAACCACTTTTGCAGCTAGGTGCTTGAAAATCTCATAGACTCAATTGCAATGAATAGCTTCCTTGTCTGGACATTTGCACGTTTCTCAGTGCGTTTAGCGATGTTTCGCGTTGTTTCGAGTCTGCTATTCGATCTGAGATTGCAACAGATTGCAGCCCTTTCTCATTGCTTTCTTGTTCTAAATTAGTGCTGGCTTCGCAAGAAATGGCCTCTTCATTTCGCACACTCCCCCACCGGTCAGAGAGATTAGAGAGCATGTAGGATAGTCGCTTCTTGCTATCCTTGTTCCAAATTAGATTCTCTCTCTCCCTCAGTTATCTGCACCTATTCCCCTTTGCTTTTGTCTGACATTGAACAAGAATGCCCTGCTTTTATTCTCCGTATCTCCACTTTCCATCGTCTCTTCCTGGGCAGAGCGGGTGAGAGAGTATGAGAAAACGAGAGAGTGCAGACAGATATTCCGCCAAGTGCCAATAACAATAGTATAATTCACAATGTGTATTGTTGGATGGAAGAATTTCTTGAAATCTGATGCTGTCCTAAAAACACGTGAACAGGGGGAGCAAAACAAGTAAGAATAAAGTATTTTGACATATTTGATTCACTTCACCTACTTCCAGAATCCCTTGTAAAAATAATGCTTGAAATTAGTCATCAGCGTCGCAAAGAAAGAATAACAGGCCCATTATCAGAAAAATGACCCCATAAAATTTCGAAAGTCATGCAGCGCCAACGTTATCCTGCACATAAGATGCGTGCGGAAAATGAGTCCATTCCCCGGACCTCAAAATTAGCCCCTGGAAAGCAGCGAAATGGGAGCAGAGATTGTGCATGTTCTCTGAAGATCTGAGACACTCTCCCAATTTCATCTGATATTTCTCCGGTCAGCGAGTCGAAAAGGGGCCTCTCAACGCCTGAAATGAGCCCAAAAACCAGGAAAGGAATGCTTGTCAGCGCCAGAAAAGCCACTGAACAATGGTTGGACTAGGAAGAAAGGAACTGTGGTGTGATGTATGCTGGCGTGGTTTTCAATACGCTATGCCCTATTCATATTGCGTGATTATTTGAATTGAAACATTACCCGATCTGTTACATCCATCCATTTCACTGAGTCCATTCCATAATAGATAGATCATAAAAAACTTATCAGATTGGCAAGTTACTTGGAAATATCGTACGAATCTAGGCCCCCGCATCTCTCATTCCCCCGATGGTGTACTGTATCCTTCCCCGGACAGCATTCCCGCTTCATTGCTTTCATTCTCTCCTCGAATATTGCCGAAATTGCTCGGTCATCTTCGTTTTCGGCCGATATTTTCATCACCGTAAGAGATCGTTCTTCTACTCTTTTCGCCTAGTAATACAGTAAAAATATTCATTTCTCGAAAGAGGCGCGGCTTGCGTCATGGAATTGCGCATATTGTGAAACGATCTCCCGAAATATGGTCCAATTTGGGAGAACGGTAGGACTGGCGGTCTCTTCGTTTACCACACTCTCTCGCCAGGGAGAGAGTGTGGAAAATGAAGAGATGGGGCGGTCCAGGGGATCCTTGTTCTAGGGATGGCTTGGCTCTCCGACTGGGGAGATAGTGTGCGAAATGAAGATGGCATTTCGCCATTCCTACTGTGTTGCCACGATGGGCGCAGTCTCTCATAGAGGTCGAGAAATGATACCGCCGTCTCTTCATTTCACACACTCTCTCGCCTCTCTGACAGATGAGAGAGTGTGGAGAATGAAGAGACGGCGGCTCATTTCTCGAGCTCTAGTCTCTCAATAGTGCACAGTATCTCGCCGGTTTGACAGTGCGAGAGAGTACGTAGAATGAAGAGAGTAAAGCGATCCCTGCTCTGAAACCAGAACCGAGCTGATGAAATATTAAGGGGGCGCTATTTCGGAGACAGGGGGGAACGTGCTCCACTGAAGAATAGAAGAATTTGTGCGTATTTCTGAATGTTTGTCTGACTTTCTAAAGCCCTCCCATTGTGCGCGCGTAGTTTGGCTATTCATTTCGCATATTAGTTGCCGTAAAAACCGAGCGCTACCTACAGATCTCCGGAATATGGCCGATCGAAGGTTTCTTTGTGCAGAAGGTTGCCAACATCCTTTGAGGCGATACCATCCATTCGATAGCAGACTTTTGTGCAAAATATAGAAAGTAGGGCCAGAATCGTGCTCACGAATGACCAATCGGATAGATCATTGACATTCTGGAAGGAATTCTGGAATTCTGGAATTCTGGAAGGGTCCAAGGATCGGATGAGCGCACCGAAAACCCGTTCCGTACGCCCACGTCAATTAGCCATTCATTGTTCTTGTTTAGTGGATTCAGAGTCCTATCCGTAATGCTTCATAGCTTCGGTTTTCGAAGATTATTTTGCACAATAATTTTTAAAAACCAGGCTGTATTTACTGCAGAGGCTAAATACCAGCCGGGGATTGCTGCGAGCGAGCACAATTTTTAAAAACGGATACCCCACGCGGCAAAAATAGCGCAGCAGCAAAAACACTGGTATGTGTCAATATTTTGCCCCCTGTCCCTTGTTGCTGTTCATAAAGTCTCATGAGCTTTTTGCGCTATTTTGGACCGCGCTCATGATTTTCGAAATAGGGTCGTCTCTTCATTCCGAATGATCTATCGTGTTGCCTGACTGGCGAATGAACAGGAGGAATGGATAGGCGATTTCATTGGGCTCTCCGAATCACTGGTCAGAGTGGTGAAAGAATGTGCGAAATGAAGAGACGGCCATTTCTATCGCAGGGATCTCAGAATAATATGGCTCTCAGACACAAGGATCAGCCTGTCCATTTCACTGGTCATCAGTCAGCATGGTGAAAGACTGTGCGAAATGAAAAGGCGGTCATTCGATCTCGATTAGAGTTCGAAATACTGGTAATCGTCTCTTCATTCCTCATGCTCTCTCACCGATCAGAGAGGCGAGAGAGTGTGCGAAATGAAGAGGCTACTACCCGTATTTCGAACTCTAATCTCGATGATGCTCTGTTTATGATTACTCTTTTTCCCGGGGAACCTTGTGAGGTGGTTGGGACGCAAATAACGTCATCAATCAGCGGTGGGGCACGCGATGTATGTGAACTCTCTGAGAGCAAAGTTGTCGTCTTTTCATTGTACTTTATCTCTCATCAGTTCAAGAAATGAGGGAGAATTGTAAAATGAGAGAGGCAGGCCATCAAACTTGGCAAGCAAGGTTTGGAGTTCCGCTGATCGCGTCACTATCGCATGATAAGTTGCGATAAAATTGCGCTAAATGGATGGGGAAATCCGCGTCTGGCATAACACGGCTACTAGATCAACGACACATATTCCCATTCTGCGGCTTTAAGTTCATCAACCAGGCACTCTTTCGTCAGACAAAAACATCCCGGAGGCTAGAAAAATGGTTCTCCTACCTAGCACTTTCAGCACGCAAAAGTTGAGAAATCGAGTTGTTGTGGGAGTTCCAAGTCAGAATTTGTAAAGGCCAGACGAATGTGAACAGACCAGGTTCCGATTTTCGAGCATTGGTCTGCTTTCTAGTGCTTGTTCAGTCACCAATTCGGCCGTCTGGTTGAGTTTCATGGAATAGTGAAAGGGCGATGAATGGGGGTGGTCGGAGATTTTTTTCTTGGGCCTTCCTTCTTAACAACAAAAGAATCACTTAGAATCGCCACATTTTGCACACAAACACTGTTAAAATTTTCACAAGCAATGCGCAGCATCTCTACTTGTATCGTTGTCCTTCTGCGGGCCATTATGATAGGGTTGGCTTGCCAAGCAAGATTGCAAAATCTTGAAAAGAAATAATAAAATTAATCCCTTCTTGTCAAGAAATTATCCCTTCTTGTCAAGAACAACGATTTGTTTTTCAAGATCTTGATTATTGAAATTTCTTGAAATTGGTCGGCTCTCTCGCAATTCGCCTCCTTTTATGATAAGTTTCATCAGAAATGGAAAACAAATTTTGTTTAAAAAATTTAATCATTTTTTTTTATCTTGACAAGCCAGCCCTACATTATGAAGAAGCTATTCTCTTCGTTTCTTGTACGTTCGCAGTTTTCTGGTGGTTCCCAAAGTGCTTCCATTTGTTTTTCCCAAACCCCAAAGGCGGAACAAAAACTGGCAGCCCATAAAGATGTTTTACACGACGACCGGGACGGAAGATGGGCCATACATTTCTGAGGACATCCCCAGCCTTTTTTGGCCTGTTTCCCTACCGGTCTCCCCATTTTCCCAACTCCATTCTCTTCTATGATCAGCTAGACAGCCTAGTGGAGAAACTCGAGATTATCAGACGGCGCGCAGCCTGTTTTGCAGTACTTTTTTCGCGCGTTTAATCCCCTCCTAAGTTAGGGGTCCTAACCCCTTGCGCTTTCCCTGGACCGGGATTATCGTGATTTATTCTCTGGACTCTAGCAAAAAACAACCTTTGCCTCGGTCGGGCAAAGTCCGGGCTCCCGAATTACACCAAAAGGGGGGCGGGGCTCGGAGGGGCGAGAGGGGGGCAATCGGAGGCGGGGCCTGTGAGCGCCTACTCGAATCCCTCCCCACTCCTCCTCCTTGTCCTCCCTCATCCCATACTCGTTCATCCGCTGCGCCATTACATCGGGCAGCCATACTGTTTTGCTGTGGTTATCATTTCTCAGTGATCTTGATGTAGATATATGTTGTGAAGCAGTCATTCGTGCGGACAATATAATACTCGAATCCCTCCTCCTTGTCCTCCTCCCTCATCTCACTCGTTCATCCCCACATCGGGGCATCTTACTCCTTTTGCTGCTGTTATCATCGTTCCGCAGTGTGTAGTGAAGCCGTTGTTCGTATTATCCGTGCGTTACTCGAATCCCTGCTCTTCACTTCTTTCTCCTCCCTCATCTCACGTACTCGTTCATCCGCTGCGCGACCTATCACAGCGAGGGCATCTCCCTGCTATTCTGGCTATTGTTATTCCCATTTTATCATTAATGGATTTTCCATGTCTATCAATCAAAATATAACGCATTGGCTTCAATAGAACCGCTGAAACTCAACTCATTCCCCAATCGATCCTTATCGTTCAATGGTCATTATGGGTTTCAGTTGTAGCAATCAATTGGCTCCCGTTAGTATCAGTTAAATCAGAACACATGGCTCGAAAATATCTGACATATTATTTTCTCATTATTATTACTTTTCAAATATTATTTCCTGGCAGCGCGGCCGCGTAATCTAACCCCGCCCATTGACCTACGCCATCTTTCAAATACTGACAGTATTATACTGTTCCCACTCTGACATTACCACGCCCCCTTCACCCCCGATCCTCAATCCAACGTGCTCTTTATTGACCTACCCTTCACCTTCTCAATTACCCCCTTCATCCTTCCGTCCTTCATCGCTAATTTCTCCCCATTTCCTCCGGATGTTTGTCTTTGTCTTGACGAAATTGGTGCGCGGCCGCATAACTGAGATGCCTGGACACTCTCTCCATTTCGCATGCTCTCTCGTTTCTCTGAACATCGATGGTGTCTGCACTCTCCCCATGTCACACACTCTATGGCCGTCATGGAATCGAGAGAAATGGGTAGTGGACGTTGAACCATCTCAGGAAGACGCCAGTCACATTAGATAGGTGCATTCGGAACCGAGTAAGAGGATGGATAAAAGGGACCCCGTTCCTTATTGGACGTGACCACCTCGCAATAGCGCAAGGGAATGTGCGAAGATTCTGTATGCTTCCGAGGGGGGGGGAATGAACGTAGAACCATTCTGAAGAGGACGTTTCGCATTAGAGCTCCATAATGGGATAGATCAGGAATAGAACAATATATGAGGCGGTTTCCGTTAGGATCAACAAGTGTCGGGAACAGGTAAAAAATTGAGAGTGCTCAAAAGTTGGCCCTAGGGGTTATTTTCGATGCCGAACAACCTGGTATGGTCGATTTCGCAATATGTCCCATTTTCGCTCCAGGGGGGCACCCCCTCATTTGGCCCTAAAAC
>LS486683.1:753397-797391 GCA_900490705.1 Pristionchus arcanus
CAATTTTGACGCGTTTCTGAAGAGAAAAACTCGAAAAACGCGTTTTAGGGCCAAATGAGGGGGTGCCCCCCTGGAGCGAAAATGGGACATATTGCGAAATCGACCATACCAGGTTGTTCGGCATCGAAAATAACCCCTAGGGCCAACTTTTGAGCACTTTCGATTTTTTACCTGTTCCCGACTTCCGTTGAGGCTTGTTGATCCTAACGCAAACCGCCTCATATATTGGCTCAAGATGTGCCATGCCTTAAATTGTGATGCAAGCTTTGTGTCTGAGAGACACGTAACCCACAACTCCTTTATCAGTAGGAATTTTTTCTGATTGTGTTTTTGTAAACTGCTTGAAGCGCCAGGATCATTTTTCGTAGGATACATCAGAAGATGTACCATTCATGAAACACATCCAATTCCGGCCCCACAGCGCCACATTAAGAATAGATTTCCCTATGAACGTGAGATCAGCTCTATTTGTGTGGGCTATTTTGCTGCGAGTGGCCTGGTAGCCGGATCTGATGCGAGCTAGCCTGTCACATACAGGGCCCGTCACTACCATCAGGGATGGTGGGTGGGCTCCTCTTCATTCCGCATGCTCTCTCGCCGGTCCACTGTAGATCGCTCTGGCCGTTCCAAGTAGAACTGTCCCCCATTTTCGTTCCGCACGTTCAAGATAGGCAAGCTGCTTTGGATAAAAACACAGTCATTCGGCATGTATGGAATACCGCAAGTACTGCCTGGCCCCACGCGATTTACAGTGCTACCTTTGGCACTTGCTTGATTTCTGGCCCACGTCGTTCTACTTGTGAAAGCTCCAATAGACAGACTGCTGTACCAGATAGAGGATCCATTCGGCATGTATGGAATACTGCAATCTCTCAATCGACCGCATTGTCCTAGTGCTACGGTGTTCTCGAGCGTTCTTGCTCCACGCAAAGTTGATCCCCCACATTCAGGATGTATGGAATACCAAGTTCGCCTGAGAATCCTTGCGCTATCTGTGATACTTTGATTTCTGGTGCCCACGGTATTCTTGAAAGAGCGGGCAAGAGAGCCAACCCCCCTGCTGGATGGACGCATTGTTCACAGTCCATGCACACTGCCCCCCCCCCACTTCCTTCCTTGTTTTCTCCTCTGTAACTTCAGGGAGTTCCAGTTCCAGGGATGAGGATAGTTCAAAACGGTTATTTTCGCTTCGGAAGAGCAAGTTCCTGAATGATACGTAAAACGTGAGTGTGGCTCTTCCGTGACGTCATATGAAGTCTTCCTTGTTGTGATTTCCAATCTCATGAAGCGGAGCAGCATGAGAAAAGTTCAGAATTGATACTTAGATATTTACGCTTCCGACGAACGCGATTCTGATTGTCACTGTCTGAGATAGATAGGCACAACAAGGAAGGCACAATTCTAGGAGGCACAATTCTGCGCTGTTTTTATTTACGTTAGGTCTCCCCCCCCTCAGTGAATGCGCTCCTGATGGCGAGCTGTTCTTGATGAAAGGTGACGCCTTCCGGGTGAAAGGTGACGACGCCTAGATGTGCGGTTCCATTCCCATCGTGATTCCCAGAACACTTCACCACTTCATCTCATTTGGTATCATTCCATCGTTATCATTAGAAAGTTATTTTGAATACGACTCGAAGTTACCGTTCCTTTCTTGTAGTGTCTCATCCTCCTTCAACAGATGATTCGCCTGCGAGATCACCTGTAAATATTAATTTTCTTCAAAATTCAGAACTTTTTTTACAGCGAAGTATCCCCTTGTTAATATTTACCATAATGACGATTGAATGAGCTAATATTTTCCTCCTTTTCTTTTATTATCCATCCCTTTGTTGGTTCCTTGTTGTGTCTCATCCCTTCGTTTCTCCCCACTCTGGAAGTGATGTGTCAGTGACATGGTATAGCCATCCTATTTCGCCCCCATCGACGATTCGTAGGATTGCGAGCCATCATAGAGCATGTATGGAATAGTCTGTCGCTGTCTAGCCGGGTTGCTCAGGGGAAGACCAAAATCGGAGAAGTATTTGACACTAAGTTTCTAACGTTCTAAGGTTCTTAACCAAGGTTCTAACGTTCTAAGGATACTAAGGTTACACTAAGTATTTGACACTAAGGTTGACACTAAGGACTAGCGGAGTTGCATATTGTTCGGTGAGAACTGACTATGACTACGTTTTCAAGCACGAGTCGCAGGATTGTTTTCAAAGAGCGAACTGGCCATTGTCCGAGTTGGTTCCGGCGGAGTGTGCATGAAGGCGCATTGTTCCGCAAGTTCCACCCCGCAGCCCTCTCCTTTCCCATTCATTCGTTCTTTTCAATCGCTTTGTTTTTGCTCCACCCTCGCATTTTTTCGCAAAATAACACGTGCGTTCTCGTGCTCGATGATCTCGCGAAATTTTCTTATTTTTGTTGTTATTTAAATATTTAATTTAAAAAAATCAATAATTTGACAGACACGCAGATCGGTGCGCGCTCTCAACAAGAGGTCCCCACACGCGATCATCAGGTACGGTAGCGGCTGATTACGGTAGATCGATTTTTTTTGTAAAGTATCGATCATTTTCGAATAAGTTTCAATGAATTGTGAAATGCCGCCGAGAGTAGTGGCGAATAATGTACGTCGGGAAGGTCGAAGAGTAAAATTATTCAAAAATCAATATGACAGTGAGGTTGCTGAGGAATAGACTACGGCTTTTTCCTTGAAAGGCGTACTGAAGTGCTTCTGAGCGTCTCGTGTCCAGCCGAAGTCCTGAGCCTTTCGATCTCAATTATGTTTCACAAAATCCGCCAACTTTTGTAAGCATTGATGATGTGGATTTTTTTGTCGAAAAAAAAAATAACTAAATTCCAGAAATGGTCCACTACTCACAAAGTGCACAAAATCATGCAATACTACTTCAATTTGATCATTTTCAATTGAAAAAAAGAATAATTTTAAATTGAAAAAAAACCCATACAAATAGAATAACTGGAAATTCCAGAAATGGTCCACTACTCGCTCGCCCTGCTCTTCCTTTTGCATGCTCTCTCGACTGTCTGAGCGGATAGAGAGTATGCCAAATGAGGAGAGGCGAACACCGATTTGTCAGCAATTATAGAAATTCCAGAAATGGTCCACCACGCTTCACAAAGTGCACAAAATCATGCAATACTACTTCAATTTGATCATTTTCAATTGAAAAAAAGAATAATTTTTAATTGAAAAAAGCCCATAAAAATAGAATAACTGGAAATTCCAGTAATGGTCCACTACTCGCTCGCCCTCCTCCTCACCGCGGCCCTCGCGACCGCCTTCGACTCCACGGAGATCCGCATGCTGCAGGATGAATGTGAGATGACCTTTCTGCTTTTGATGCGTCCTAGACGCGCCGGGTTCGAGCAGTCTCTCGATTCCTCATGATTAGGGTTGTCAGAAAGAATCCTGACAGTCCTACTCACGAAAAAGTATGGAGAGACATCGCGCCGCTCAGTTTGCAATCCCCCCATAGACAGCTTGGGTTCTTCGCTGCGCGCCTACTGTAGTAGTACCGTAGTAATCCGTCCGCTAATACCGTAGTCCTCTCCAACTAACTCCTCGCACCATCTCCTCCCCGCCGTCGATTCCTACGTTGTCCGCCCCGTCGGAAAGCTCGCCTCGGTTGCTGCACCCTCATCGCACCACCAACCACACCATACTGCAGCCGGCGTGCTACCGGACGGCTTCGGCGCGGCCGGCTTTGGCGGGCCGATCCGGCTGGAGAGCCGGCTAATAGGCCGGTCCGATCCGCGGATTAGGCGGCAATCGAGCGACCGGATAATGGAGGCGCTCGGGTCGATCCGGCTCGTGAAAATGACAAAGGCGAATGGGAAACATCATCAGGAGGAGGAGGACGATAGCAGTTTGGAAGGTTCGTGTGTGAGGACAAACTTAGAAATGTTCCATGAATTTTCGCATGGCTTTACTCGTAGTTTGCATGAAAGTGGGCTGCGCTAATTCTATATGGGAACTGTTTGATGTCTCCGATGAAAAAGTATCAGTAATCATTTGTAAATGTGATTGGAACTGTATTTCGACGCTTTGAACGTTTTTAAGCATGGCTTTAATTGTATTTTGCATGAAAGATGATTGTGCGATTGTCTCTCCAGTAATGATAGCTTTCTCGTGGAGCGTTTTGCATGGCTTGAGTAATGTTTGGACAAAGATCGGATTTCGAAATCGTTCTTCAGAAGTTTTTTGTCCACTTTTGCGGGTGGGATAATGGCGCCTGCCCCTGTGTGTCCATACTGTGCGGGTGGCCATATTTCCTTCCTTTTCCTGTTCCCATCATCAGTTCTGTTCTTTGCGATTCCGAAATGGTGACGGGTTGCCTATAAGTCCATCATTTCGTGTGGTGACGGGTGCATATCACCGCTTTGCATATGCTGTGGGGGTGGCGGGCCGCCATTTCCTTCCTTCCTCCATCTTCCTCATCATAATTTTCTAAAAATTCGCTGAGAAAGCACGTACAACTAAGATTGCCTTCTGACTATAAATCACTTGGTCGGATGAGAAATTTTTACAGGCTATTGTTATTCCACATGCTACAAAATTGTTCCCATCCGACATTGTAAATGTCGAAGATCCTGGGAGCATCGCAAAATATACGTTTTATAGACTATGGAAAGAAGACTTTGCTCTGAAGGCACGCACAATTATGAAAACCTCGAACGCACTATACATCCTTTACCGAAGATCATGCTGATATTACTTGTGCTTTTTCGCCGAAAGCATTGCAAAACATCCGTTTTGTAGTCCCCGGAATGATGTAGGTTCCGCTAAATAAGTGCAAAAAGTGCGCGGAATGTGAAAGCGCGAACACTTGTGTACCACCACGCACAGCTTCTAATAATATCCCATTCTCCCTCCAGAGATCCAGGACGACCAATTAGTTTCCCAGAAAGACCGCGTGGGATGTTTGCTCCATTGTAAAAGTAACGGCGTTCAAATTTCTAGTACTATCTACCTTCAAAAGTATCTGTAACGATGAAGCAAAGACCACTTACAAATCCTCCATGCATTATCCAGTGTACGAAATGCGTGGGACGCATACTTCGATCACAAATTGCCCGAAGCTGCCGTGCAATCTCACGGATGCTATTTCCCGGCTGTGACTAATGCGCGCTTCCCCGCATGACTCACTCATCTCCGTAAGTGGCATCAGCCATCCAATAAAGTAAACGGTTAGCCAGAGCCGGGGAATATTAGTCGGAGCGCTCATTTCCGGAAGTGGCTCCCGGCTCTCGGCCAAAATACGGCCCTAGCATACTTGAATTACTGAATTTTGGCTAACGACTACGACGCTTGGGTAATTATTGAAACCCGAGAGGCGAAGCGTAGTGGATGTTTGGGGGCTGAGGCGAGAGACAAAGGGAAAAGGCGAGAGCCGGGAGTGGCCGAGCCGGGAATTGGTCCGGCCGGTCACGTTACGGCTCGAGCAAATATTTGCCATGCCCCGGTTGAACGCAAGCGTGTCGTTAATAGGTTGAATAGGAAGGTTGGGAATTTTAGGTGGGGGGGGGGGCACAGTAAAATTAAAAATATCGAAAAAGAATATCGCATTGTCGCTTGTTAGCATCCAGATTTATCTTGCGCTTTGAATCACAAGAATTGTTAGATTTTGTGTAACGGCGGCACTAAAGCAATTGCTCTAATCGAAATTGATTTGTTCTTCTCGCTTGTGTGTAACGTAACCGGTCATCGTTCAAGTGCGCACGCGCGTATCGTCGCTCACAATTTTAACCGGCCAAGTGCGAATGCACCTATTTCTCCTCCACAAGCGGCCATCCTGATGACCCACGAGACTGGATCTTTGCGAGGAATAATAAGTAAATAGCCCCGGGGGCAGTACATTCTCGCCTACACCTCTCTCGCGAGTTCCGCCTGATGTCTGCACCTTTCCATTGCGAGTGCTCCCTTGCGCTGTCTGACCGGCGAGAGAGCATGTGATATTGAGAGACCGAGCCCGAAGTCCGGGGCGTTCCATGTAATAACTCCCGATTTAAATGAAAAAAGAGCGCCCCAGGGCATTCCTGAATGGTGTGCAGACATTTTCACTAGACGATCTAGGAAGAATTATTACAGAGGCAAAAATCAATAGCTAGTAACTGTATTCGGACAGAAATCGATAATTATCTCCAATATTCCAGAAAATCGATAATCACTGATCGTAATTCCAGACAAGCGGTCCGCTCCGCTCATCCGATTCGGCAAGCGGTCGATCGGTGATGAGGAGATGGCGAGGACCGTGAGACAGGATGTGAGGAATATTTATAATTTATTTTATTTTATATCGCAATTTTTAAGTGATGAGATTTTGATTATTTGGTATGGGTTTTGTATGCAGCAGAACGCATTATCACTCCTTTCAGGTAAGAATCGAGCTGAAGGTGGGAGTTGGCAAAAAACTTGAACTTGAGATCTTTATGGTTTTGGGCACCTCTAACCATGCCTAACCCACCCCAAAGTGTCAGATGGTAGAAATCATTCCGGGGCTCCCGGGACCGGTGTGGATCCTGGGGTACTCAACTTCAACAGCCAATATCTATGCTCAAACCTACTTTGTACGAAAATGAACACCTGATCGACCCCTAGTTATTTTTCGAGCTTTATCGATCTATGCGACTCGCATGTCAAAATTTTGCGTTTTAACCATAGTGTACTCCATGAGCTGTTTCTCGAAAATGTAGGAAAAGACGCTGCTCAAATTTGCAGAGTGGATGAAGATCGGTGAGCTCTTCCAAATGAGTGGTTTGCGCCCAATATAAACGGGGACTGGTGGGAGTTATGCCCTGTTCAGTTTTCGTGATGATTTGAACAAAATTTTCAACACAAATTTCTGGCACGCCCAATCATTCCTCTCCATTCGCGCCTGCAAGAGCGGTGTCAATGAATAGAAGTGTGCAGTAAATTTTGTTCAAATCATCACGAAAACTAAACAGGGCATAACTCCCACCAGTCCCCGTTTATATTGGACGCAAACCACTCATTTGGAAGAGCTCACCGATCTTCATCCACTCTGGAAATTTGAGCAGCGTCTTTTCCTACATTTTCGAGAAACAGCTCATGGAGTATACTATGGTTAAAACGCAAAATTTTGACATGCGAGTCGCATAGATCGATAAAGCTCGAAAAATAACTAGGGGTAGATCAGGTGTTCATTTTCGTACAAAGTAGGATTGAGCATAGATATTGGCTGTTGAAGTTGAGTACCCCAGGATCCACACCGGTCCCGGGAGCCCCGGAATGATTTCTACCATCTGACACTTTGGGGGTGGGTTAGGCATGGTTAGAGGTGCCCAAAACCATAAAGATCTCAAGTTCAAGTTTTTCGTCAATTCCCAAGAATAGTCATTTTAGCTCGATTCTTACCTGAAAGGCGTGTTATTGAGTGAGGGAAGACGGGATGTGAGGCCTACCATAATCAATCAAAGAAGAAGCTACAGTATCCGGTTTGATCAAATCGATAGCTAGAGAAAGGGAACATTGCACAATTTTCCAAGGGCCAAAAGAGCCCAAAGTGCTTATTACTTTGAAATGAGTTTCAAGGAAACCTGTTAAGCTCCAGCGTGCACGCTGTTACAATTGCAATTTCGATCCTTCTCAGCAACAAAACTAAAATTGCCTGGAAAATGAGTTTTTTGTTCATAAACCCGTAGTTTAACAATAGAGTTGAAATGATGAATTGTTCTTCCAGCAAGGTCTCGGATCGCCTCTGATTCGCTTCGGCAAGCGATCCGCTCCCGAGGAGGAGGAGATCGTCGAGGATGATGGAGACATCATGGAGCGGTTTGTTTATTGTTGTTGTTTTTGTTTTGACGGATGATAGCGTCAAAACAAGGTCCTCGAAAAAAGCAACCATTAAGTCAGTAAGGACTGAAAATAGTGATGACGTAATAATGATGTCAATCACATAATTCAATCATGACGTTATTCTTGAAACTGAGTTATTATTCTAATATTCTTGATTTGAACACTAGTTGTAAGAAACTGATCCTATTCAAAAACGGACGTGGGATCATGCAGCATCGATAATAGTGATGTCGTAATGATGACGCAATTCAGATACGCGCGCGCGCCCGCGTCCGCGCCTCTCATCCGCTTCGGCAAGCGCTCCCCGGACACGTCGCCGCTGATTAGGTAATGAATATTATAGTAATTTATTTATTATTTGAAAATTTTATTTTTGAGTTTTCGGTTCGATAGACGGGGACTATTGCTCGTCCAATGGATCCCAAGCAACAAATATCTTCTGTGAAACATATCCAGATTCCCTAATTCGAATTGCGCTATGAAAACTAGAGGCAATTATAGCCCATTTTGCCAAATTTATTGTGATACAATCCAGGTATCGGAATAACCATTGCATCGTTTACATTCATAATTAATATACGCCCCCTTCCAGATTCGGCCGCGCGCCCTCGTCCGCTCCGCTGATCCGCTTCGGCAAGCGCTCGTCGACCGCGCCGTTCGTCCGCTTCGGCCGCACCGCGTCCGCGCCCCTCATCCGCTTCGGAAAGAGGTACGGTACCGTTGATTCTGCGGTGATTGGAAGAGAATGATCTATTTCGGAAAGAGTCTAGGACTCCCGTATGGATGAGGGTATCCGCTTCCCTCCCTCACTCCGAGGAGGCGCTTTATAAAAAAGCGATAGCCCCCTCCTACCGTAGCGGGCAGGGCACAAAAAATATATCAATAGTCGATAAGAGGAGGATACTGTACTGGCGAGGGGGCGGAGTCTCCTGTGCCCTGCCCGCTACGGTAGGAGGGGGCTATCGCTTACTAGATGCAGTAATAGTGGAAGGAATCCCTTCTAAAAGTCCACGAAATCAGATAGGCTTCACGAATAACTTAAAAGATCTCTAAATTTCGCATTACCGATTTTTCTATTCTTTTCTTTCGAAAGAACAAATAATCAAATAATTCTAAAAATATTTTTTCATTGCACGTGTCAATAACTTTTCAAAATTGCGTCATAACCGTAATCCTGAAATTCCTTTCAAGACCAATCCCAATTCAGATCGGCCATGTAAACGGGACGTCCCGCCTCTCGTCGATCGATCGATCGATGACCACCTACCGTATCCCACCCCGTGCCAAGTATTTCCCACTCACAGGAGACTCCGCCCCCTCGCCAGTACAGTATCCTCCTCTTATCGACTATTGATTTATTTTTTGTGCCCTGCCCACCGATTCGATCTCTCTGACTCTCGATTGTTGCAGCAGTTACCGTAGTCCCTACTCACCGCTGAGTATATTACACCACTACTCCACTGCCGGCGGCAATTAGGAAAGTGCACGCAGTCACCGCGCACTCACTCACCCTTCTCTCTGGCCACACCCCACACCCCGACGATTATTCTGTATTTATTGTGCATGCTCCGATCTAGATGAATATCATTGATCCTGTTTATCGCGTACACAGAGCAATACAATGATTAAGATTCAGGAGCACGATTTTTCAAGATTCAGGAGCACGATTTGGGCCTGGTAGTTGCTGTCAAAACGGCGATATTTTGGATCTCAAGAAAGGAAAAGAAGCAAAAAGTTTTCAAGGAGCTAAAAGAGGCCGTAGTGAAGAATTTTAACGAACAGGGAACTTGTATCGGCGTTGAAATGTGTAGTTTCCATTCTTTAGAGAAATTTCTAGCGAAATACTTTCTAATTCGACATGATGAAGAGCCGATTTGACGAAGGAGAAATTGGATTTAGACGATAAACTGAAATTATATTTTATTAATTATTATAATTTTAAAAAAACACTGTTATTTACAGAATTAAACAATATACCCTCCCAAGTTCTCAACAATGATTTCAAAGACAACCAACCTTCGACTTTATGATTGTTCACAACGCGCTTGAATCGTTCCGTATGCTCACTACAAGATCCATTGAAAATGATATCCTTACCAATGTTTGGCATGTTCTGAAATACTTTTTTTGATTAAAGTTTGTTTTTAGAGTAAGGCTCCGAAATACGGGACTCACATTGCAATAGAGAGAAATCGTCTTTCTTACCTCTCCCATAATGGTGACGGATTCGGCCGAGAGATATTCCGGATATGCGTCATTTTTTATTGCCAGTGCCGAGAGTTTTTTCGAGAACATTTCAATGATGATGCTTGGCCAATCCTCGCTGTACATGCCGAGCAAATATCGACAGGATTTATCGATATCGTCAATAGGCCGTTGATAAATGAACATGGAGCTTACTTGAGACGCAAGATTGACCAAACTTTCAACTGAAATCATATTTTTTAAAAATTGAACATTGGATTTATGCCAATTTTGCATGTGCGGGGGAGGGGTGTTAGGGAGGGAATAATGAGCCGAAAACGGTTAAAATAATAAGCAAATCAAATGTGCTTACCAACTGCTGAAGCTGCGCACCGATAGACGTTGAGCGAGATCCGATCGATTTCCTGACACTTTGCCAGTTGTCGTAGTCGAAAGCTGAAATGGCGACGTTGAGGAACTTCATTTTGAGGAGTGACTTAGATACCGTCAATCGGGAGGAAAACGTTCCACCGACGGTATTTTACGGTATTTTACCGTAAAAAAGACTAAAGGCTCGCATTTCTTTCAAAGTTGATGAAATTGCACAATTTTTGGAATTTGATCGTTTCAAGTAATTACCTATCTGGCACAGAAGAACTATTTTCACAGAAATGTCAAAAGAGCACCGAAATCGAAAACCGCGTGTGTGGTGTAAATTGGAGCATGCTGTGCGTGCGCCATGTCGAGGGCACTATTCAAATTGCCGTAAATCGCGATTTCGCGGCAGTTTTGGAATTTTGGAGTGGTACTTACAAACATTCGTCTGTAAGTGTGCTGCTGTCAACTTCGAGGTTACTAATCTTCTTTGATCTCTCGAGCAGTTTTTTCACGAAATCCAGCGTGTTCTTTCTTGAGCAATTGAATAGTAGCACTTCTGTCATTGAATCCTTCATGAAGTCTCTCAGAAATATCAGGGAACTCTCGTCATCTTCATAGATATTGAGCACGACTCTTTGGATCTGAATAATGGAATTAAAAAGAAACAAGGTTTTGAAATTGAAAAGGAAGAGAGACACTGCTGGGAAGAGACTAGATAGGAAAGACTTCCTAAAGAAATGTGGTTGGATGTTTCGGTCCATTGGGTCATAGACACCCAACCGCCTCACGAAGGGTCTTATATATCAGGCTATCAGGTCTGCTCATTTCGCGATCGATGACCCACGAGATAGTATGGTAATATCATCGAAAAATACCTGATTACATTACATATAAATGCGTTAGAAGGTAGTTAGAAAACTTACAATTACGGGATTCAGATCCTTTCCAATAAAGGACGTCGGATATTTCAGGAACTGAACACGGAAACCGCTGTCAATTGACTGAAGAATAGCGAGTTTGAGCAGGATGCATTTCGAAGGTCCATCCAAATATACTCTCGCAACGAATGGACTGGAATCCTGCAACATTTTTTTTTGTTTTTATTTTATATCAAGTGAAACAAGTTTATTATTTTGATCATTTTCCCTACCTTTCCAGGAACCGGCTTGCATTCGAGACCAGATATTTTCACGTTATCAATCTCCGGTCCGGTTCGATAATGTATCGCAAAATTCTCTGCATGCGCTTTCATCGTTTTTGACGTCTGAAATTTGACTATATTTTTTGGAAAATGGATCAAATACATAAAAATTTAAATGTAAAGATGGATTCTTCATTATGTTGGCCCTTACTCAATAAAAATATATTACCGTTCGTAGTGTGATCACGGCAGCAAGCGGATCAGTCGTAAGTCGTATGATCTCGTGGATTATTTCGCGAGGCAGATTTTCAATGGACGAATAATCGTCGTCGAAGATTTGATTGATGGCCATCTTCTGACCTGGAATACACAACAATTACTATATGAAAACCATTATACAATTAACCGTGACAAAAAAAATTGAGAAGGTTCTATACTGTAAGAAAGATGATGACTGATTTTGAGGATGCGAACAGAAGAGTGCATAATTCGTTGTGGGTCATATGGTGAGTGAAGACCAATTTGCCAATTTTTCAAAACAATTTGGCAGTATTCCGATCTGGGATCGGGATGAAAGCATGCTGGAAACGCATAGTTGATGCCTTAAGCTTTGTCCCCCGTGGCCGCCCTTGACTGGCTTTCTCTTGCTGTTCGCATTTGCATGCATCCGATCTCTATATCTACCACTAAGCCGCCACCTGAATTAGTTTGTGAATCATTCAATCAGCCCGAAGATTCCAATTCCCGTGTAGACCCGACAATGAATATCCCAGCAGCTGCCAAACGACCGAAATTATCTGCCGAGTCGGAGCGCACAGGCGATCATGAGCCAACTCGAACTTGGGAAAGCTTATCTCCAATCGAGAGATTGCCCCGCGAAATCATGCACAAGATTATCGGCCTTGTGCCAAGTTCACTGGCTACGGTTTTCACCTTGAGAAAGGTAAGCTAATTGCGATAACTTTTCATTTTTTTTGAAATAATTGATTTTTTTTCATTTCAGACTTCTCGAACGATGAAATCGCATGGCGATAACTATGCAAGGCATAATCTAGCAATATCGCCTGAAATTATCAACCTTAAAATTTCTGGTCTTGAATACAGTCGGACACTTGGAACGGTAAGAAAGGAAAAAAAATACATTTTAAAAATGTCTTGCAGAGTTCTAAGCCGTGCGTGCTAAGCATCGTCGTGAAATTTTGGACAAATCATTCATCTCTCTTCCTACTGCGTTTTCTGCTATTCAAACCACTAGCACATTTCTACAATAGAATTCTATGCAAAGACAAGGAAAGGGCATATGTAAGTGAGCCACAGCATTCTGACCCCCATTGTGGGGAGAGCGGTCGCTCCCCCCCCTCCGCCCAGGTCTTGCAGTTCGGTTCATGCAAAGTGAGCGAGTGCGTAAGTAAAGTGCTCCCCCCTTCTCTGTCGGGTGAAAATGCTGTGGAACGACTCCGAAAATACTGTCAATGTTCAATGTTCTCGAAGTCAATGTTCTCGAAGTGAATATTTGCAGATTCGTGAAATGCTACGGGTTCAGGCTCTTTGAAGACGATGAATATTCGTTGGAGTACCTTGAAAACTGCTTGAACATTTCCATAGAAAATGTTCAATTAGTTGAGTGTGAGGGAGAAAAGAAATGGGATTTTCTGTACAAACTGATTGAAAGAACGAAGATCAGTCATCTTGAGGTCGATTACAGCACACTCAATAACGAATCATTGTAAGTCTAAATTTAAAAAAAACAACAACAAAATATGTACACTGCCTTTTCAGATCGGATATTGCTCAACTTTCGAAAAAGCATGAATTCGATATACTCACAATAAGCATAAATAAATGCACTGCCTCCGATATAAGTGAGTATCCTAATTTTAAAGCTTTAGTTTGCATCGGGATTTAAATCTAATGTAATAAAAAAATTCAGTTGCGAAACTTCTCGAGCTTGCGTCGGAACTTCAGTGCATTCAAATCAATCAAAGACCAATCTTTGAAATCGATGGCTCTAACCATTATCTATTCGGCCTACGCAATGCAGACTGGGCAAATATCATCATGGAAATGTTCCGATCTCGAAATAGTAAACAATTCGTATCCTGAGTATTTATCGATCGAAAGCGTTGCTATACTCAGCGAGGTACGAATATAGGAAAACAAATTTTGCTTATTTCTACGCATAACATTGTATATTTCAGCAGTTACCATGGCTGGGAAAGAAGGTTTCATTCCTAAACACATGCCGAGAGAAGAAATCTGAAAAGCTACGTGTACTGGAGACGATAAATGATCATTCAATTCTGAGTAAGCAATTTTCCAAGTAGATTATACACCTTTTTTGCAGCGTATTCGGCAGCAGAAACTTCTCGATACCTCAAGATAATACCTTTGTAAGCAGAATTTGCTTTATAAGGAAATTCAACAATCGTTTTTATTATTGTATTGCCATCATCGTTTATATAATTTCTGTAATTTACCTTATTATTTTCAGAAAAATCGCATATTTGATAAAAACAACTGATTCAACTAATGCAACTGCGGTTCCACAAGGATTGAATGGAGGGAAGAATTCAGTGTACAAATTTTGTGCTTTTTTTGGCCCCGAAATCTCATCTATGTTCTACAAAACAATGACAGTACCGAATTGCAAAAAGGAAAGCGAAGCAGTTTAGGATTCTATAAGGCACATAAGCAGAGCGATTGCGAGAGAGTATGCGATTAGCGGAGAGACAGTGGATAACCGTGCATCCATGAATGAATCATCGATTTTTTTTTCTGGCAATTTGAGAGGCGATGGTTAAATTTGAATTTAATTCGACTGGATTCACGATCAAAGCTAATTCAAGGAACAGACATTCCAATCAACCTTCGCAGTTCAGTAAGCAGTTCGCACTAACCTTATCATTCCAATTGATTTTCGACGAAACTAGGGAGGTTTCTAAAAAAAAACCTCAACTGACAATGAAGCTGTTGAATTGACATAACTCAATTATCGATTCAGGCTTAGCGTTCTGTTTGGCTAATCGTCTCAACAAATAAAGTTCTGATTTGAAATTCAAATTTCTCCTCATCTTTCTTTCCCTGACACCGAATAATCTTCCAAAAGATGCGTAAAAAGCGCTGATTCACTCCTGGAGTCTCCTCCGTCTCCCATTCACACACTCTCTCGCCCTTCTCTCTTCGTCTAACCACCCTCCTCGATTCGTGCACTCTCTCATCTCCCTCCTTTCTCCCCTTCGCCCCATTCAAGGTGCGTTGATGATTGGCCAGGTATTGGGAGGGGTACGGTAGAAGAATTTCAAGACAATTGAAGCCCCAGGGCGCATTTAATCGGTACAATCAAAATACTCATGTGATTCATAATTCGAAAAGTGGGCGGGGCTTGTTTTCGAATTGAAACTCTCTCATTTCGCCGTACTCTCTCCTTACTCTGATCTGAGAGAGACAAGGCAGAATGAAGAGACGAGAACAGCGCTCCGGGGAGGAGGAGGAAATGGAAGGAAGGAGTGATCAGTCAGTCTGTCATGTATCAACAGTGGATGGTTGACGAGGAGACAGGCAGGGAGGGTACGGTGGCCCGATACCGTAACCCGCCCGTGCCTCTGTATGCTCGGGTCTCGCACGGATTGGACAGGCATGACAGGTGAGTGAGGTTACGGTAGTTCCGTAACCACCTTCATTTCATTCAATACTTTCTCACCCGTCTCCTTGTTTATCACTGTAGGTGTGGCCAAAAATGAAAGAAGTTCATGATCTAGAAACGGTATCCCTGCCTCATACAGTATTGAAGGACTGAATAAGGCCTTCAATCCGGTGGGAAGAAGGAGTACGAGATAGATGATGAATGAATGAATTTATCAGTGTCGCTTTCAAGGCGCTGATCAGGATAGGCGGTTAACCCATTCTTCATAGTCGATGCTCCACCAGTCGCTTCCAATTTTTGTTTCGCCATCTTTCTTTCGGTCTTCCTTGTGACCTCTTGTGTACTCGGCCGTAGGGAATCCATGTTGTCATTCGTCTAGATGATACTCTACCGTAACCTTCCCAGTTTCTCCACCACTTCAATGAGTGTGGCCGAATGCCTCGATTACATCCTATACAAACTGTGCACGGACATCAACCTGCGCACGTGGATGCATCCCGAGCGGAAGAATGGTATGACCCTATCGAAACTAGAGTCTAGTTTCGAATTGTTGCGTTCTCTACAAACTGTGCACGGACATCAACGTGGATGCATCCTGAAAGGAAGAACGGTATACGGTAGCCTGGTCCCTGAAATCGATTATTGAGGCTATCGAGACTAGAGTCTAGTTATGAATTATGTAGATTCGGTAAGAGCTCCTTTCGATGAGTGAGCAAGAGGAGTGAAGAGACCGATTCTTCATTCAGCCGTCCCTAATATCCACTCCCCGATTGCAGATCGACTGGTGAACGGCGATGCCTTCCTCTTCTTGCGCACATCATGGTCGGGCTGGAATCTGAGTGTACGTTGCCTATCTGACCCGCCGAACTACCGTAATCCATCTGACTTACCAAACCGAACTATTGTACTGTAATCCATCTGACCTACCGTAATTTACCCCCATCATAGATAACCGATGCTCGTTCAATGGTGGATTTTGTGATGAGAAGAGTTGCCTACCTGAGAGATCTGGATGAGCTAATCACACAGATCAAGAAGGTTTGATCTTTGATCTTTGATATCTCGCAATTCATTTGTTTTTGATTCTAACAGCAGCCCATACCGACGGATCCCACGTATTGTTGTCTTACGATTGTAAAACCAGTGAAGAATGATTCATTGAACGCATGACTAATAAAATTAATCGATGCCTCAGAGATCAAAGATCATTGAAGTTCTACTCAACGCCCTTCTCCCACATGCCCATCTCCTTCATTGACGCTGCTACGGTGTCGTTCACTAATCAGGCAAGTCACCTATCTGACCGACCAAACTACCGTACTCCAACTTCACGCTCCTGGATGACATCCTGTGTCAGAGATAGTGACCAATCGAAACTAGACTCTAGTCTCGATTTGACCATTCCAGAGGGAGTCTCGGTTCGGTCGAGTGCCCGGGCCCGGCTACCGCTGTGATTTGTGCGGCGGCGCCCATCTCAAGGAACGCTGTCCCCGGGTGAGCAGGGGGGGGGGGTAAGGTAGTTCGGAGGGTCAGATAGTCGATACGGTGATCATGTGGATGTAGATCTAGAATATACTCCGGCCGGGTATTTTGTGAGATGGATTACGGTAGACCAGTGTGTTAGATTGATGTCACCGTAGTCCTTTGGGGCAGAAGGATTACGGTAGTCCCGCTGTGTCAGATCCATGATTACAGCTGCTTCGCCCGGCTCGAATTCGACTCGAGGTCATCGGTATAGCGCAGTTCCGATGCGATTCGTGCGGGAGGGAGTGGCGATCGGAGTGAGTTGTTGCCCATCGAGACTACAGTGTAGTCTCGAATTGAGAGATTCGTGTGGCTGCTTTGTCCTCAACAAGTTTTCGACAATGATCAGGTTCATGAAGTTCCTGTAAAAATGTTTTAGTTAAACCCGTTAAACTAGTTACCTTCCTTCTGCGGGAGATCACTGCTAGGCCAGTGATTATAGTGATTATTGACGGTGAAGTTCCTGTACCAGTTGAAATTAATGACATATCGAAACTAGGCTCTAGTCCCGACCTTGCAGCCGATGCGGTCGCGATGACATCACGCGCAGCTGCATCCGCTGCCGTCGATACTCTTATCGTCGCTGGTTCGTCGAGACGTGCTCGGAGACGTGCGACAGACACTGCATGAGGCTGACGCACTTGGAGTGTCGTGCCAATGATGTGCTAATGCACACGGCGTTGACGCACCCGATGCAGGTGCAGGCGCACTTGGAGTGTCGGGTCAATGATTCGGTAACGCATCCAATGCTCCAGTCTGATATTACTGCGCGCCTGTCACGCCCTGACGCACTTGTGGAACCGTCCATGATCGCGTCTTACGAATCATCAGGTAAGAGTGCGGATACTTTAGTCCGGTAGGTCGGAGTATTCATTCCAGCTCATCTTCTTCCTCCCGCTACAAGAGCCCCCGCAGTGGTTAGCTACATCTCTACTTCAATTGTGGCGCACGTGGAAGTCGGTGCACCTCTCCCAGGTAAGGCCCAATCGAGACTAGACTCTAGTCTCGACTTACTAGGCAATCATGATCCTTTTGCTTTCAGCCCACTACTCAACCACCATGTCCCGGCCTTCGCATCCTCCGCTGTATCGAGGCTCCCATCCGGCAGTTCACAACGATCGGTTCGTAACTAGACTCTAGTCTCGAGTTGTCGTGACTAGAGTCTAGTCTCGATTTGTTGACCTTTCCTTCTTTTCAGGGACTCTTCTGCTCATCATCGTCCCGCCCTGCCTCGCCCCACATCACTGCCGATGCCGCCCCCGAACCATGCACAATGGCACGCTGAGAACCTATCGAGACTAGACTCTAGTCACGATACGCCGTGGTTCCTCCCGCCCTACTACGAGCCCACCACAGTCCCTACTAGATCCCCTCCACCCGCGTACTCGGCGGTGACGCCGCCGCGCCACTCGAGACTAGACTCTAGTCCCGATAGGGGAGGCCAGCCCGAGCGTTCGCGCATCTCATCGCTATTCACGAGCGCTCCGGCAGAGCCAGCGACGACAAACAACTCGAGACTAGAGTCTAGTCTCGATCTTGATGATCCGACGGATCAGCTGGCAGACCTGCTGGAATTCTGGGATCGCTACCTTGCTATTTGAAAGTGCATCGAATAATTTTAATGACTCCCTGGTTCGATTGATGAGCGGATAGTGGAGTTGCTCTAGGATTGTATGTATTTGTGACTATTAATTAATACTTACCGATTTATATCTCTTTTCTGCATAATGGGAGCCAATCTTCATTTGTATTTGCGTACTCTATTGATCCTGTATTTATCTATTCTTGAATGTGATAATTTTCTTGTTCGTTCTATGATGATGATTTATGAAACAAAGCTTTTGAAAAATGAGAGGGACCAGAGGGAAATGGAAGAAATGGGCAACCTTGTCGTATTGATTTTCTATAAGTATCAAAATGCACCCTGCGGAGCCGCTCGGCTAATGACAATATTTCTAATAGAGTCAGAGTGTTCAAACATGGCGTCTCAAGCACAAAGTCACCACGTTGTTGGCTCACAACGCTCTATTTCCTCTGTTTTCAAGTCTGTTATCGTTCACAACTCCCTCAGTCCCGTCCTTGTTGCCACTTTCACAGCGTGTCTATTAGAATCGTGTATCATTGACCTTCACCTCACGTACTGTACTTCACTGCCATTTCGTAAAGTTAGAGTTATCATTGTATATAGATCCCCATCTTCCCCATCAGCAGCATTTACATCATTCCTAGCCTTCATTGCCCCTTTGATGACTAGAGACTTCCCGTGTGTACTTTTGGGCGATTTTAACTATCCTAGTATTGACTGGAATTCATTGACATCTCCCAATAACGAAGACATTATCGATTTCGCGTGTGACTATTATCTCACCCAGCTTGTATCCTTTCCTACCCGTCTTCTTAGTTGTTTAGATCTCATCTTTTGTAACTCCGATATTGTATGTAATCTAGCCCCTTCCGTGCCCCTAAGCGACCACTTGTCTTTGATCTTTGATCTTAGGATCTTTGATCTTAGGATGCACTATTACACCATCTAGAATGTATAGACATGCAAATTGGGATGCGATTAATGACCACATATTCTGCCATGATTGGACTATTGCCCTTTCTGCTCTTGACGCGAATAATGCCTATGAGTACTTTGTTCAATTCATTAACAGCCTCCTTGATCAATTCGTTCCATTGTCTAAGCCCACTCCTCATTCTAGATACCCACGAACCTTAAAAATTCTTTATGGTAAATGTAAATCTTTAGCTAGAGTTGCCCCAAAAAGTGCCTCTTGTATGATGATGACTAAGCGTTTCCAGAAAGCTCTTTACAACTTCCATTGTTCATTGGAAAATCGCATTGTCTCTTCAGCCAACCCAAAATCATTCTATCACGCGTGTCACGTAAGACTCGAATAAAATCAGGGGGTGCTTGGCACATTTTTTAACCCATATGTTTGAATGCGTTTTTGGGTAGTCCTTAGGGTCCTCCACAAGATAGCGTCGAGCTTTGTTCGATATTTTCATTTTCAACGATGTTAGACGTCGTCAAACTTTTTAATTGCCAAAAATAGCCAACTTTGAAGGATTGTAGCTCAGCCCAGAGTGATTTTGGTGCTTAGTGTATTGGAGATGAAATGTTCCAAATCTTCAGGAGAATACGCCTGCACATTGGGCCCATCGATATTTTCATTATTATTTTTGTAAATCGTTTTAATTGATTGATTTTCACCACAATTTAGAGCCCAAGAATTTTATGAGCTCAATCGATAGAGCTCGTTGAGACGATTCGAATGGTATGCTGTTCATAGGGATTTTTTCTCCGAGGGTCTAACGAAAACCCTCTCTGAAACCATCCCAATCGCCTGAGAATGCGTGACCTTTGCCCTGGGAAGAGACACGACCTTTGATCTACCGGCGTCTCTCGTCTTCCCAATCGTTTCCTTCCGATAGGAAGGGGTTCCTAACGATCGTAAATCATTACTGATGCGATTTCAGAATAAATTTATTGATTAAAACGCGTTCTCTGTAAGAACGGGATGGCCTTTCACATAAGGGTCCCTCCTATTGATTTTTTGTTCATCTGAATGGTTTGCGAAACCAAAGGGGGACCCTTATGTAAAAAATCGACGGATGGGCATGACCAAAATTTCACTTGAAAATTAGACCAGACAACTTCTAAACAATGTGAAAGTAGATGAAAAATGATTTTATGTCGGAAGAACTCATTTGCATGCGATATCATGCCGGCAAAAGGTGATGCAAGGGAGCGGATTCGAACCCGCGTCGACGATTGCGTGCTAGAAAACAATAAAAATGAGGCCTTAGATGACCGAAATAAATATTGAAAAATATGCAGAACATGTCGATGCAGAATTTCACGGCGCGTAGAATGAGCACAAAATCAACTGGAGCAAATGAGATCTTCATAAAATTTAAAATTTAAAACTGTCGAAAAATGCAGTTTTGACCATGCAAATCGGTCATGATCCCGTTCTTACAGAGAACGCGTTTTAATCAATAAATTTATTCTGAAATCGCATCAGTAATGATTTACGATCGTTAGGAACCCCTTCCTATCGGAAGGAAACGATTGGGAAGACGAGAGACGCCGGTAGATCAAAGGTCGTGTCTCTTCCCAGGGCAAAGGTCACGCATTCTCAGGCGATTGGGATGGTTTCAGAGAGGGTTTTCGTTAGACCCTCGGAGAAAAAATCCCTATGAACAGCATACCATTCGAATCGTCTCAACGAGCTCTATCGATTGAGCTCATAAAATTCTTGGGCCCTAAATTGTGGTGAAAATCAATCAATTAAAACGATTTACAAAAATAATAATGAAAATATCGATGGGCCCAATGTGCAGGCGTATTCTTCTGAAGATTTGGAACATTTCATCTCCAATACACTAAGCACCAAAATCACTCTGGGCTGAGCTACAGTCCTTCAAAGTTGGCTATTTTTGGCAATTGAAAAGTTTGACGACGTCTAACATCGTTGAAAATGAAAATATCGAACAAAGCTCGACGCTATCTTGTGGAGGACCCTAAGGACTACCCAAAAATGGGTTCAAACATATGGGTTAAAAAATGTGCCAAGCACCCCCTGATTTTATTCGAGTCTTACGTGACACGCGTGATAGAATGATTTTGGGTTGGCTGAAGAGACAATGCGATTTTCCAATGAACAATGGAAGTTGTAAAGAGCTTTCTGGAAACGCTTAGTCATCATCATACAAGAGGCACTATTTGGGGCAACTCTAGCTAAAGATTTACATTTACCATAAAGAATTTTTAAGGTTCGTGGGTATCTAGAATGAGGAGTGGGCTTAGACAATGGAACGAATTGATCAAGGAGGCTGTTAATGAATTGAACAAAGTACTCATAGGCATTATTCGCGTCAAGAGCAGAAAGGGCAATAGTCCAATCATGGCAGAATATGTGGTCATTAATCGCATCCCAATTTGCATGTCTATACATTCTAGATGGTGTAATAGTGCGAGAGGGAGGGGAAGGGATCCTAAGATCAAAGATCAAAGACAAGTGGTCGCTTAGGGGCACGGAAGGGGCTAGATTACATACAATATCGGAGTTACAAAAGATGAGATCTAAACAACTAAGAAGACGGGTAGGAAAGGATACAAGCTGGGTGAGATAATAGTCACACGCGAAATCGATAATGTCTTCGTTATTGGGAGATGTCAATGAATTCCAGTCAATACTAGGGTAGTTAAAATCGCCCAAAAGTATACACGGAAAGTCTCTAGTCATCAATGGGGAAATGAAGGCTAGGAATGATGTAAATGCTACTGATGGGGAAGAGGGGGATCTATATACAACGATAACTCTAACTTTACGAAATGGCAGTGAAGTACAGTACGTGAGGTGAAGGTCTATGATACACGATTCTAATAGACACGCTGTGAAAGTGGCAACAAGGACGGGACTGAGGGAGTTGTGAACAATAAAGGCAACACCGCCACCACGGCCAGAATCAATAGAAAGAGCGCGATCGCAACGGAATGCATGATAATCAGGGAAACCTCCTATGAGGAAAGCGTCACTATCAGTCTCAAGTAGGGATGGCAAATCGGAACACGGCCTCAAGTCGGCTAATTGGTCGATTTACATGCGAAGCCGGCTTGGCGAGTCTCTCAACCCGGCCTCAAGCCGGCCACAGACGCCTCTCCCTCTCTCAAGCCGGCTTCGCATGCAAATCGATCAATTAGTGACGGATCGCCGGCGATTTGAGGCGATTTCCATAGGAATTGATCTCGTTGACTGAGTTCAAGTGCGAGAATCGTGGCCGGCTTGAAGCCGGCTTCAACCCGGCATCTAATTAACTTGTTATTCAAAGCCTTCCGTAGCACCTCTCCTTCTATCTATATGAAATCTTTTACCACTTTCATCTTACCCCATTTAGAATATGGCTCTATTATTTGGAACCCAGTACATAGTGTTGAGCTGACTAGAAGTGTTGAGAAAGTCCAGCGTGATTTCACACGAAGACTATATGCTCGTTGTCATCTACCCCATGTGCCGTATCGCCAGCGTTTGGTAGATCTAAACATTTTTACTCTCGAGAGACGTAGGGTTATGCTAGACTTATCGTTTGTTCACTCAATCATGCACAAAAGAACCCTACTCGATACATCGTCCCTTCTCTGTCATTCTCCTCTCTCTCGTCCTCTTCGTAACTCTCATACCCTCCGGATCACACTTCCATTTCTGCCCCCTAATTCCCACACCACAGTAGCGTCGCGCACTATCAGTCTCTGGAACACTTTACCCTCACCCACAGTATCTTCTAGTAGTGATACCTTCCGCTTATTAATTTCGTCCCAACCTTCATCGTTTTTCCCTTTATCCATTATAAACTCTTGGCTTGATCTTTGATCTCCACACCCCCCCCTCCCCATACCCTTGCTGCCGCAAGAACCGATTCGACAACGTCGACGGACATCCGTCTCTGGTCCACTCTCTCGCACTCTCATGTATATAAACTTGACGGAATAAATAAATAAATAATGAATGAATGAATGAATGTACGTGCTTCA
Organism: Pristionchus arcanus; assembly: GCA_900490705.1. Taxonomy (NCBI): domain Eukaryota; kingdom Metazoa; phylum Nematoda; class Chromadorea; order Rhabditida; family Neodiplogasteridae; genus Pristionchus; species Pristionchus arcanus. The sequence goes on from LS486683.1 coordinate 776,634, forward strand.
TACTTTTGCCACGATGGGTTCAAATCGACTGATTGAAAGTGAAATGTCAGAAGATTTTAAGCGACGGAGATTTATGGAGAAAGATTCATTCTCGAAAGATCACTTGTCCCCTCTAGAGGCAATTCCCCGAGATCTTATTTGGATGATCATTCAACAAGTTTCAGGGGCTTTACGTCTAAGACTGGTCAGTTTATTAATTTGTCTAATTTATTTGCATTTCGAATTCCTTTAGATTTCCCGGGCGATGAGGTCTCATGTGGATGAATATGCAGCTTCGCGAAACAATTGCGTCATGAAACTTAAAATATTCGAACCAATGCTAGTGAGAAAACAAAATAATAAATCATAATCACCTTTTCTTTAGGACACCGCTCAAGATGGACCGAAATTGTTAATTACAAGAAAAATTAATGATGAGATTTTATTCAAGCTGAGGATGAAACTCTATTTTCCAAATTTGCGGCGACTAAGCGTTATCAACTGCAAAAAGGACACGATTGTGAGAACTGAAAATAATACAAAGAAGTTTTGGCAATTTACAGACCTACTGCGTATTTTTAAACGAATTTATTGAAAATTGTCTCACAATGGAAACCGTTGGGCAGTGTTTGGGACGCAAAATCGGAAAACTAACACTGTCGATCTCTACTAAGCCGATTATAATGGAAAGAATCCCAAAACTTCTGGCAGGAATGGTATTTAAACGACTGACATTCAAGATAAGAACAGTGTCTGATGACATTAAGTAAGTACCTTTTATGTATTATACTACTTTGATAGTTTAGTATTATATACTGCAAGAATTTCGTGACAATATAATATGTGTGAATGTAGTAGTGCTTGTCTTAATACTTTACACATATTAAGTGTGAATATTCTTTATTCTGCAGAAATCATCTCATTGATATGATTAAAGACTACAATGTGGAAATATTTTCACTGTTCACGAGCAAAATTGTGTCAAGCGATCCAGGTTACGATCATCTTTAACAATACAATATAATCAATTTTAGTGACATTTCTTCTCGAATTGTCGTCTCTCGTTCGCGACTTGCACATCTATCAAAAATGTGCATCCGGAATTCTAGGCGGTCAAAACTATTTGCTTGGAGCCGAAAATATTGATTGGGCGCCGATTTTCGTTGAAATGTTCTCGAGAAAACTTGAAAAACTTTGGATAGAGAATTCGCTGTATTGTGGATATCTCTCGTACCATGACATCGAGATTCTGAAGGAGGTGAGTGACCAAATATGTTCTTGGAGACAAAACATTAAAGAAATTGCCTTTGTTCGACAAGAATATATGGTTTGATGCTTCAATCAGCAGAAGTCTATGTATGCAAAACACACAGAACGAACATAACGGATACATTGTGAAAGGTATTTACAAATTATTTACTGTATGTGATACAATGCATGATTTCAGCTGGATTCGCTAAGTATACTTCCTACTACTGCCCAAAATTAGAAGTCAAGCACAAGTCTAGAGAAAATGAAGTTTTCGAGAACTAATTCTGATACAAATTGATTCTTGCTTTTGTAAAATACTTCCGACCCAATCACAGTACAGATAAAACGTTTCGAGTATATGAGGGCGTTCGCGTAAGAATCAGTCAATGGATTGTGGTGGCTGGCACAGCAAAATTTCAAGAGTTTGAGAAAGATAGCGAAAATAGGTTCTCGAGGGTGGTTATCATTGCTGTCAACTTCATTTTGCACCAAATCGATCGGTACAGCCGGGCTGCAACCATGCTGCATGGTTACCAATTTTCTACATCTTTGCTCTTCGTCGATGAAATGCTATAAAAAATTGAGAGCGTATGTAATCGCCTATGGCGAATCGAACCATGATGTCTTTGTTCATTAAAAATCTTTTGTCTCTCGATAAAAAATTTTTTCTCGAATACTAAGGCCGAGTGAACTTAGCTTTTTACAGAGGCAGATGCGCCTCATTCAGGGGATTAATTTTTATATGCATGGTATGAGGAAAAAAACTTCCGCTTTTTTGTTATTTAATTTTTTCTATCTTCGTTTAGCACTTTTCATTCCACATTCACTGCGTTCGGCCCACGAGAACAATAGAAAGCGATTTCATTCCTCACTCGACGAGCGAAGCGCGCGGTCAATTAGGAAGGAAAAGTGCTAAATGAAGAAAGAAAAAATTAAATAACAAAAAAGCGGAAGTTTTTTTCCTCATACCATGCATATAAAAAATGATCCCCTGAATGAGGCGCATCTGCCTCTGTAAAAAGCTAAGTTCACTCGGCTTTAGAATTCGAGAAAAAAAATTTATCGAGAGACAAAAGATTTTTTAATGAACAAAGACATCATGGTTCGACTCGCCATAGGCGATTACATACGCTCTCAAATTTTTATAGCATTTCATCGACGAAGAGGAAAGATATAGAAAATTGGTAACCATGCAGCATGGTTGCAGCCCGGCTGTACCGATCGATTTGGTGCAAAATGAAGTTGACAGCAATAATCACCACCCTCGAGAACCTATTTTCGCTATCTTTCTCAAACTCTTAAAATTTTGCTGTGCCAGCCCATAGCTGATTCTTACGCAACCAGCCTCATATAGCGACTCTTACATCGATATGCAGGATCTTGAAAGTTGCTGGAAAGTTGCCAAAGATCTTTTGGCAAATTGCCAAAGAGAATATCACTTTATTTTCGTTGGGAACAGCCTGTGGGAACAAAAAACATCCCTTCTTAGAATCAACAGTATACGAGACAACGATGACCTTTCATAGAACGATGACCTTTCACTTTCCTTCTCTCCAACCTGCGGTGTGGTAAATATTCGAATTGTCGCGGGTGTTCCCCTGATCTTTCCTGATACTTTGGGACGTGCAACTTTGATACTTCTGATGTCTAATTTCGTTCTGGATTTCAATCGGAACATGATCTCAACAGCATAAACTAATTTTTCATGATACACCCTCTTAAAAAAAGAGTAGAAGGTTTTGAAATTTAATGCAAGAACGAATCAGCCTTTTTAAAGATTCCATTCCAGAGATGACTTCGTATACAGGAGCAATGCAATGGAGATGATTTCAAAATTTAACATTTCAACAATTAGAATATTTATTTGAAAATAATTTATAATTTCAATAAACTAATTGGATACATTTCACATTAGCAAAAAATAATTGGAATTCAAATTATCAAATCCTTCTCTCATCACCATTCTCCTCCATTTCCCTCCTCATTCTCTCCCTCGTCCCTCGAACCGAGTGGTTCCCTCTCCGCATCGCTCTCGTCCTACTGCATACTAGCAAGGTATTTTCGCCGAACAACGAGCCAACTAGGACAGTTTTTCGTCTAGAGTATTCTAGAGTATTAGACTGTAAGCGCAAGGGACTTTCTATCGTTTCTGCCTTTACATGCTCCTTTCGTACAGGCAACTGCGATATGATATCTACCACCTTCCCAGTTAGATCAATGCGGCGAATGCGAGCCTTGGACTACGGACAACTCGAGACTAGAGTCTAGTCTCGATCTTTCAGAATCGCATGCTCGGATGGCGTCCGACTCGCTGAACCAGCTGTGGCTGCTGCTGTGGAAGAGCTGGAAGACGTTCATCCGCTCGTGGGGATGGTTGACCGCTCAGGTATACTGTAGGGACGAAGTACGGTAGGGGCCGGTTGTGGAAGAGCTGGAAGACATTCATTTGGTACGGTAACCATAGGGACTACGGAAAGTTAGGGATAGGCTGTATATCATAGAGACTCATTCGCTCGTGGTGATGGATCATCGCTCAGGTATACTGTAGAAGGATCAGGATTATAGAGTGACTGATGATACGATGGTACTGTAGGGTTATGGTAGAGGAATGGGTACGATAGAGGTGTTGGAAACATAATGGACTCATGTATGTATACTGTAGAAGGATTACGATAGGGTTCGGTAGTCAGGGATACGTCAGGGTTGGGGGTATGGTAGGGGTACTGTAGCCGAAAGGAGTGGCCACGATATGCATTATTGGAAATGTGATAATGAAGCTCGAAAATAACTCTACTGGGTTCGGGATCAACGCAATCATACCGCACGAGGGGAGCGGAAAGTGCTGAAATGGGAATGCAATGAATTGATGAGAGGAAAAGTGAACACGCTCCCATATTTTTTTCTGGAACAATAAAAACACTAATTGCTGCCGCAAAACACTCGTAAAAAAGACCTAGTCGAGAGGAGGGAGACGAACGAACACCGGATAAGTTTCATCGAGGAAATAAGGAGATTGTTGGAATACCAAGCGGACGGTTTAGTTTGGGCGATTACGGTGTTTCTTTTTTGAAGTATGCTTTGGAATTACGATAGAATACCGGAACCATCAAGATGGGTGCTCACATTTCGCTTACTCCTGTTCGTACTAGACCACACACTAAGATAAAAAGCGGTATGAAGAAAATCATAGGAGGGGGTGGCACAGTACTCTGGTTTCTCCCACCCACTGGGTACCCATTATCTGACCCACTGGGTGACGCGCATGCAAACCAGTGGGTGAGCTTATGGGTTCCCACTGGGTGGCGTTATGGGTACCCAGTGGGTGAGGTTATGGGTACCCAGTGGGTGGCGTTATGGGTACCCAGTGGGTGAGGTTGTGGGTTTCCAGTGGGTGGGAGAGTACTGTAGATGGGCATTGTTGATCGATAAGTGTATGAGTTGTACCCATACCGTAACCAAACCACACGTGGTGAGACCATGAGTGGTTAGTCACATCCAAAATACGACCACTTTGGATCGTAGGTAGGGCAACACTCGAATCCGAGGCCGCCCGATGAGGGCTTCAAAAATAGACCTTATAGGCAAGGTGCGTGCTAGCGACACCGGGTAGAACCGGGCACTCTAATGGGTAGCCAGTGGGTGGGGTAATGGGTACCCAGTGGGTGAAATGGGAGTGGGCGCCCAGTGGGTGAGGTAATGGTTTCCCACTGGGTAGCTCAAACTCCGCCCACTTTTCATGGGTACCCAGTGGGTGGGAGAAACCAGAGTAGCTCAAAATGCTCCAATCAGACTGTTTTTTTTTGAAAAATAAAACCTTAAAAGGAGCATACTCTGCTTTCTCGTGACCAGTTGCTGACCAGATGGGGTGGGCGGAGTCTGAATGACTGGTGATGCAGAGTTTCACTCCCAAGGGCCGTGGTTGATACAGCATTCCTTTAGCTGGATGGTGCGGCGAAAACTAAACTTTCAAGATATTTCCCATAGTTCATGGGATAATATCTCCTGAAGCGAAAACTCTGACAATGAGTGAGCTTTTGGCACCAGCTCTTGAAATCGGCTATCTGCCTTATGGCCCCTAAAGCAATTGGTAATGTACAAATAGAAAAAATAAAGACAAATGCAAAAAAAGTTGTCAACAATAGTCAGCACCACTAATGCCCCAACTTCTCATCATTACACACGCATGTCGCAAATTTGACTTGGCGAGAAAAAACGCGTGTAGAATAAAGCGTTGAATTTCGAATTCTAAAATTTTCTAAATCAAATATTTTCAGGGCATCATCACGTGCATTATCTGGCTCCTTCTTCTGGCCATGATGGTGAGTGTCACGCTATCGAGACTAGACTCTAGTCTCGAGTGGTCAGGATGAAGAATCCGTATCTTCATGCCTAGTACGTTCTCTGCGGTCAGACTGGCGAGTGATCCGAGAGGACTGCAGAGACGAATTGTTTCGAAACATGAAGAAGCTGAAAATAACATTAATTATTAAATATTTTTTATAATTTCAGCTGTTCGGTAAAGAGGGGGCCGTCGCCAACCTCCAAGGGCAGCCATTCAACACGACCGGCGGAGAGATCCCGGATGAAATGGGATACATCGAGTATAAGTAAGCGGTTGCAAATTGACCAGCAGCTGAGCTCTCCGCGCTTTCTATCCGGTCTGACCAATAGGGTTGACCATTCGGAATTCGGAAATTCCGACAAGCTAATTCAATTATCTCCACTTTTCCGGAAAAGATTATCGAACAAAGACCTTTCCGAAACTATTCCGGAAAAGATCATTTTCCGACTCGCGATTTTGAAAAGCTGTGTGAAAACGCTGCGCAAGTAGATATGTTTCACGTTCATTATGAATTTCGTCCAATTTTCGGTATACTCAGTACTAACGAAGTCCTTTTCGAACAGAAATTTCATATTTATTCCTCATCTGAAACATAACTAAAATAATTTCACACCGCTCTCTAATATCGAGAGTCGAAAAAATGAAGTTTTCCGGAATAGTTTCGGAACGGTCTTTGTTCGATAATCTTTTCCGGAAAAGTGGAGATAATTGAATTAGCTTGTCGGAATTTCCGAATTCCGTTTCGTTTCGTCAACCCTACTGACCAACGAGTTCAGTCGAACAGAAAAAATAGCGCTTGCCGAATTGTCAACACTAGCAAATGTACAGCAAAAAGTTTTTCCTCGAGGTCTGCCCTTTTTGAGCGTGGGTTTTGGCATGAAACTAGATGAAAGAAGAAAAAACTTGGTCTGCTAACTCGTTAGGACGATTAGAATTTGATAGTTGAACTCTTGTAATTTTAATTTTTTTTGCAAAAAAAATGCATAGTCGATTTGATCGAAAAATTTCAAAAAAATATTATAAATCTATGTAAATTTTCAAATAATTCAGATGCATGGAAGGAGCTAGGTGCAGTGCTGACATTGACTCTTCACTGCGTGAAATATGGTTTGAATTGTTAAAAATAAACATATAAATAATTAAATCTTCAGTTACAACACCACCCAACCGGTTAACGATTCGTATTACGACAAGTTTTGCCCACGAGACTTCACTGCGAAGAGGTTCGAAGCAAGATTTCTTTAAAATAATTTATAAAATTTAATTGAAGAGTTTTCACCGACGATTTCAACGACGGTTTCAACGAGACCGAATACGATCTGTCAAAATGCATCTGTTCATACACCACCAATAATCGGAGGTAAATTTATCATTTTTATTATAGATAATTAATTTTAAAATACTTTCAGTGATTTGGAATTTCGGGCGTTCAGCGAGGCGGAAGTCGACATTGTTTTATATGTGAAAGGGCAATGCGATCCAGATAATTCTGTGAGTGTTTAGCCCTAACTGGTCAAGGGTCGCTTTAAAAATGAAAATAAATAAATAATACAATAAAAAATAATTCAGGCATCCAGCCAGTTCGATAACAGGAACCAGCGTAAGGGCGAGTGCGAAGGCAAGTTATTTGGCATTTTTTTGTTATTTTTCAAATAAATAAAATATAATTAGCTACAAAAACTAAGAATATTCTAATTTTTAGCGATGCCGATCTTTCGTCGTGTGGCCAGGCAATCGGGAGTGAGTTTTTCTCATTATTATATTTGAAATATTACTAAAACTGCGCAATGGGACAACCTATGTTCAAAGAGGTCGTTATTGTAAAACATAAAAAGATAATTTCATAATTTCTTATAATTTCTTTGTTGCAAGCGAAAATGTTTCGCATCTAGTTTTTCGAAAAATATTTTGCAAAAAGATAAATTTGCAGAAAATCGTCGATCTAACCATTCGCTACCTCGAGCCGCTCGAATTCACTACGGACATGGCACCACAAGCGCAATCGGTATCTATTACATCTCATACTAAAAATAAATGATACAAGTTTTCCAAAAAAAAATTTGTCTTGCTATTTTTCCCTACTTTTACTTTTTACTTTTTAAAAAATATTAATTGATAATCTCGATTTAGCGAAATATGGGATATGTATGTTCTAAAAAAATAGTATTGGGATTTTCAGGTCGTCATGATGTTTCTGGTCCTTCCAATCATCCTCTTTACAATGCAGGCTGCCCTTGAAGTCTCCCAAGAATCGGGCAGTTTGATGAAGGTATTGAATAGGCTTTGCTTTTTAGAAAATTATTTTTCTCGATCTTTCATCGCTGACATAATGTTTATGACTATGGTGATGACGATTCTTTACAAAAATAAACCTAAATATCACCTAAATAGCTTAAATAGTCCGCTAAATCAGGACTATCTCCTATCGATGGGCATGAGTCGGACGCTCTACTTCCTGCACCATTTCATCTTCCATTTCCTCAAGGTGACCTCAAGTTCGAGATATTGATGCCGCAAAATTGTAAACTTGAAACTAGGAAAATTAAATATTGTGTTTGCTTGTTTTCGATTTTTTGGGAAAATCGAAAAAAAACCCATTGATCTGGCAACGCATTGTTCTCACGGAGTTTCGAGGACTACTATCCTCATTGTATTTCTGAAATGTAATTTAATTTTTCTCAGTCCCTGTTCGTGATGGTCGTTTCCACTGTGATGATGGGAGTCGCCTTCAAATCGGTACGAGAATATTTTTTGAGACCTGAAATGACAATTAAAAAGTATTTAATACGGATAATAGCAACGACCATTCTCTGCGAACAAATAATGTTATTATTGTTATCATTAATAATTATCATTCCCAGTCGTTCCGCTGTTCAGACGAGGACATCGCCTGATATTTTTGCGCATCACTGTTCTCCAATCGTTTGCAGTTCCCGCTCGCCCTCTACCTCCTCCCGCTCTTCTCCCTCGCTCTCGCCTCCTGGATCGGCCTCTTCCTGCTGGTCGGAAGCCTGTGCAAGAAGCCGTCCACCGCGGTGATGAGTGAGTTTCAAAGCCTATTCTCCGGCTCTCGAGTGGGCATTTCCCGGCTCTGGCCGATCATGACCGCCGGATGCTAAATTCCGGCCATCAGTATACGATCCTAAATCCCGGCCCTCTCAGTATCCATCTTCCTATGGATCGGCATGCTAATGGCGAGCGAACAATTCACTCCGAGCAGAACGAATGTGAGATCACTTATTATTTTAAATTATTCTATTTTAAGTTTATTTTTTGATATTGATCAAATATCGTTCTTTCTAGATTTGATTCGATAGAAAGTTTCACAACTTAATTAGCATAGATTTTCAAAAACAAAATCATTGCAGCCGCTGGCCCTGCTGTACTGCATCGTACCGCATTTTGCACTACAACTGGCAATCGATGCAAAGCGGGAGAACGATCTCAGAGGTAATGGCTCAGATTTTGAAGGATCCCTGAGGATCCCTGAAGAGGAGGTTGCTCCTCTTCATTTCGCATGTTTTTTCACTTGAAAAATCAGTGAATAGTAGGCAAAATAAAGAGAAACTTTCCTCTCCCTAAAAGCTTCGGCTGAACAATAATCTAAAATTAGCCGTCGTTGTTGCGTTTGTGGATGTTTCATGCACTCTTTTTTCTAGATCATTACAAATGAAAATTCAAAAATTATTAAAGTTTCAAAATAAAATCAACATAAAAAATCGCACGAATCAGGCACGACTCTGTGGTTCTCGGAGGCGGATCAGGCCTACCCGCAGGGATACTTCATTCTCATGCTCATGTTCGATGCGGGTGAGCCTTGTTGTTGTTGTTGTTGTTGTTGTTGTTGTTGTTGTTGTTGTTTTGACTAAACAATAATAATAATATTCAGTCCTCTTCTTCTGTATGGCCATCTTCGCCGACTGGGCGCGCTCTTCCTTCGAGAATCCGCTTGCGTTTCTGAGGAAGAAACAGGTAAAACCAAATTTAGTGTTTTAGTACCTTGAAGTTTGGATTGTTTTGTAAACAAACCGAAAATATGCAAAAGATGAAAAACTATTTTTTGACTAAATGTAAGCAGCAGCCTTTGCTTCTGTAGGATCCTTCTAAGCTTAGACTAGGTGAAAAAACGCATTCTGGTCGTCAAAAGTAGTGCCGAAATATTTACTTGCAGTCATCCTCCTCGTCATCTTCCAACTCGCGCGCACGCAACCACGAACAGAGCAACAGCCAGACGGAGGCGGATCTGGTGGTAAGAACTAGGGTTAGGGTTAGTGGTGGGAACTAGGGAACTAGGGAACTAGGGTTAGCTAGGGTAGAACTAGGCTTTTAGAACGGCCGAATGAGAGTGATCTCTCGTTCCGGAATTGACTCAATTAGAGCTTTCTGACAATGAAAATATTGCATTTGCATCTGCCCAAAAGTACGAAATTCCTCATAAGAACGCAAAAATTACTGTTCTCATGCCATGCGAACATTTGCATGACCATATATCGAGTGTTTCCGGATAGATTTACAAATGCTTGTTGGCCCAATGGTTTCTTTTCAGCTCGAAGGCGTGCACAAGATCTATCCATCTGGGGAGCATGCAGTGAGAGGAGTGGACATGAGCATTCACAAGGGACAGGTGGGCAATTTCAGACATGGCGCCCTCTCATTCATGAAGTACGATAGCCAAAAAAGATCGCTAAATTCTGACTGGATTTTTTTGTGTAGCGAAGCGAAATTCAGAGTAGTGGACATGAGCATTCACAAGGGACAGGCGGGTGACATGCATCGAATAAAAATCGCTTTATTTATTTTTTGCAAAAAGTCTACGATCGCGCTTTGAAAGCAATGAAAATGGGAGTTGAGTTGTGCTTCACGGCTGGTTCAAGTCTTGAGGAAAAAAGGTCGAATGATTATTGGAAAAAAACATTCTTGCAAAGAACCAATCATCTACTTTCCTTCGTTCTTCACTTGAAGCAAACCACTGTGACTCATGTGACCACTCATGATAGTGAAAATTATCCAATGTTGATTTCGATGATGAATCCTCTCGTTCAGGTGACCGCCCTACTCGGGCACAACGGCGCCGGCAAGTCGACCATTTTCTCGATGATCAGTGGCATGACAGTGCCCACGGAGGGAACGATACAGTGAGCAACTTTGACCCCCTTAAAAAAAGATTTTATTATTTCCTTGGAAATCATATACTCTTCATTTCTGTTGTCTGTTCTGTGAAAAATGAGTCTTCGAGTCAATAGACCTGCCATTGATTTGATATTTTCAAATGAACGGACGAGGACAATCTGCGATATGAAATTGGGAAAACTGAAGTTTCAATTCAGAATTCTGGACGCCGAAAGCAGTGCGGATCGTCGTAGGCTGATCGGCTTCTGCCCGCAGTACAACCCAATTTTCCCGAAGCTGACGGTGATTTTAAAAAACAAATCCCTTCCTTTGCATCCCTTTTCATATCTGATGTTGGCAACGTTTGCTTGATTCTTGAACAAATTCTTTTTGAAAATGGAGAAACTGAAAATTTAAGATTCATTTTTAATCATCAATTATCAGTGCGTTCGCCTAAGAATCGCATCCCTAGAGGTACAGCAAAATTAGACCCTCCATTTTTTCATGGATTATGATAGCTCTAGGTCTCCTACATCGATTTCTATTATTGTCATGACCTGATTTTTCGAGTTTGCATAATTGCATGTGCTCAAAGTTTGATGGTTTTTGCACTTTCTTGGGTGTAACTGAGTGGGAAGTGATCCGATTGCCTTGAAAATTGGAGACTAGGCTAATATGGACACGCTGAACACGATCATGATGTTTGTTCATGCAAATTTTGAGTTTCATTTTTTTCATGAATCTTTGGCATGGATTATCTCAAAAACGAAGCCGAACACCTCGCTGAATTTTCGATATGTTGTAGTCCTTGATGAGAGCTATCGATCTGTTATTTTGATGTTCCATATTTAGGGGGGCTACATACTTTTATCGCTAGAAAACAGAAACTCTATTTCAAAGAAAACCCCTCATTTCACACCACTCTCCGTACTAGCGCGGCGCCGAATGAGACGGAAGAGGCGGGAATGAGTGAAATGGAATGTGTTTCAAGGCATTCGCGCCGCTCGGGAGAGCAGAATGGTGTGAAATGAGAAGGATTTTGTTAAAACAACGTTTCTGTTTTCTAGCGATAAAAGTATGTAGCCCCCCTAAATATGGAACATCAAAATAACAGATCGATAGCTCTCATCAAGGACTACAACATATCGAAAATTCAGCGAGGTGTTCGGCTTCGTTTTTGAGATAATCCATGCCAAAGATTCATGAAAAAATGAAACTCAGAATATGCATGAACAAACATCATGAGCGTGTTCAGCGTGTCCATATTAGCCTAGGCTCCAATTTTCAAGACAATCGGACGACTTTCCACTCAGTTACACCTAAGAAAGTGCAAAAACCATCAAACTTTGAGCACATGTAATTATGCAAATTCGAAAAATCAAGTCATGATAATAATATAAATCGATGTAGGAGACCTAGTGCTATCATAATCCATGAAAAAACTGGAGGGTCTAATTTTGCTGTACCGAAAATCTGGATAAAAGAGCGATTCTTAGGTGAACGCACTGTTATACAGATTGACGAGCATCTCCAGTTCTTTGCCGGACTCAAGGGAGCGGATGAATGGAAGGAAACTGGTAAATACCCTATATTTTCTATTTGCAACTTAATTATGTTATTAATTATTATGCTTGAATAATTAACTAATTATAAATTTGAGGTGATCGCGTCCTCGGTACCCTCGGCATGGCTAACATCGGCAAAATGCGCGCGGCCAAGCTCTCCGGAGGAATGAAGAGGAAGTTGTGTATTGCAATCGCCATGGCTGGTTGGTCGCTGATCTTTGATCTTATTTGGCAACCTCGAATTATGGAAGCTAAAGATTTTCTCTAGGAGTCAAAATGCCAATCATCGATTGATCTTTGATCTTTGGAGATTCCTACCTTCTCAGGTGACTCGCCGATCATCCTTCTTGATGAGCCAACAGCCGGTCTCGATCCGGGAGCGAGAAGGGACTTTGAGCGACTGCTGATGGAGTGGAAGAAAGGACAGTAAGTATTGAAAAGTGATACGAAATTTCAAAATACGTGTTGAGATTACTGATATGTGGCACCTAGCAAGTTCTCGATAACGGTTCCCAAAAAGAATACGTAATTTTTTTTCAGCACCATCCTGCTCACCACCCACTACACGGACGAAGCGGAGCTGTTGGCGGACCGCATATTCATCATGGCCCGAGGAGAGGTACGGCATTACAATTCGGCCAGCCAGGGTGAAGAATCCGTCTCTTCATTCCGCGTACACTCTCACCGGTCAGAGTGCCGCGAGAGAGCACGCGGAATGAAGAGACGAATTCTTCACCCAGAGCCCAAATTACAATGCACCCGTGAATGAATCCTTCTTGAGTGTGCGCATTCCTTCACGGCATTCAGATGCAAAAGAGAACAATCGAAATTTTCATCGACACCTTTTCACAATCTGTTTTTTTTCGGGACTTACCGAAATCCGGTCGTAATTCCATCGATTTCAGGTCTTCTGCAGTGGATCGCCGCAGTTTCTGAGACGGAAGTGAGCCATTTCTTTCTTGATTTACAAAAGAACGAAATTCGCAGGTTCAACTCGGGTTTCGTGCTGTCATTCACGGTCGAAAACGAATCGGAGACTGAAAGGGCGGCGAACGAGATGCTCAACATTGTCAAGGTTTGTTAACCGAAGACGCCCACTTGGGAGTAAAAACGGGCCGGAGCGTCCTCTAATTTTGTGAAATGTGATTGATAAATAATCAAGCAAAGAACTTGCATAATAGCTTTGGGGTACGCTTGAAACATATTGCAATCATATGTCATTAGGCAAAATTTCCTGCAAAAGTTATGCCATTATTTTTATCAAAAATAATAATTCATTTAAATATAAATAACAGGAATTCGTGGAAGACGCGCATCTCTCCAAGCGGCGCGGCAAGCAGTTCGAGTTCAACCTCAACACCGATGACTCGCTTGGGTGGGTCAAAACAGAAACTACACTTGTTTTTATTGTTAATTCAAAACAACAATAACAAAAAACAACAACAATGCAGATTCGTGAACATGTTCAACAAGTTGGAAGCGATTGGGCCTTATTTTGGCGTGACGAACTATGGACTGGCACTGATGAAGCTGGAGCAAGTATTCCTCAAGTGAGTAAGGTTATGGCAGGGCTATGAAAGATGATAGAAAAATTGATGGGTGATCCGTAATCAATTTTTAAACAGTTCTTTAAAAAAAACTTAAATAAACTGGAAAAATCGTATTAAAAAAATGTTTTTGAAGAGTGGGCGAAATGACGGGAACTGTGGACCGGACGGAGGAGGTCGAGGCAGCACTCAAGGAGTTGATTCAAGAGAATGGTAAACATCAAAACAATAACAGCTTTAAAAACAACACCATTGCTTTAGTTGTTGTTATTGCCAAAGGCAACACCAAAACAGTTTTCTTCTTCAGACAAGCGAGTATCGGGCGGCTCTCGAGCGATCCAGCAATTCGTCCACAACCTGCGCAAGAGACTCCACTTTGAGATGGTGAGCTGACTGGGCAAAATTTTTTCGGATCTCTCATTTCGCAATACTCTCTCGCTGTCTCTAACCAACGAGAGAGCATTGTGAAATGAGAGACCGTAAAATTTTTGCCCAGCTCTGATGGTGAGCTGACTGGAGCAGCTATTATATCAACAATTCACATTGAAAAAAACACAAGCAGAATTGCAAACTAGGGTTCACGAGCTGGGCCGTTCCGCCTATTCAGGCTTCATTTCGCTCGCAAGTATTTTATTCGAACTCATTCGAGAGCCATTCCCGCTCGCGAGCTGTTTTGCATTACCGCTCGGCGAGCAATGCTCGAGCGAACAGCTCTAATGCGTTTGCGGACCGGTCGGAATGCGGCGCCTCCCAACTCGTGATGCCTATTGCGAACCTCTTGAAAGGGTTTCGGAATTCTCAGAATAAAGAAACAAATACTTAGATAATTTGCAGGCCCACATTCCCTCGCTGCTGCTCGCACTGGCATGCGTCTTCTGCATCACTGCATCTCTGTTCAGACTCATTGCAAATATTGGAAATGAGGAAGGTTTGTGAGATGCAGGATCCGCATTGGGCTGGTTGCAATTGGTCGAAGCCTGCTTATTTTCTAAGAGGCCGTCCGCCTAAGAATCGGACAAATCTGGATGGTTTTGGCACAGCTCAAAAATATCGATTCTCTGAAACTATAACTACTTAGAAGAAACTACTTAGAAGTATTTAGATGGATTTAGCTGCCACAAGGAAATGAGTAATCTACCCCAGAGAATACCCTTTCATTGTCAGAGAGCAGAAATAAAATTGCCTTCATTTAAAGCCATTGAAACATAGGGAAATTTTTTTGAAAAAAAATAAAAGCGCGAAAAATCGACATTTTTTCGATTTTCTCGAAAACTGAAAGTGATAAGCCTACAAAAACTTGGATTCTTACATAACTTTTTCCGAGATCAAAGATCAAAGATCATCTTCTGGGTTCAGATTTTTGCTCTTACGCAGTTTTTTTACGCAGTTTTTTTTCGTTTTAATTGCAGAAGCTCTCCTCTCGCTGCTGTCCCTTGCCGACTGCTATCGGATCGGCGTCGACCCCTCCCTGCACGGGAAGATCGAGGAGATTCAGAGGGCGGCCGTGCACTTTGGCGAGTGCTTAACGGTGAGATCTGTCATATCTTTGCGATTGAGCATGCGCATCTCAATTTAGTAGCTGACTGGTGTATTTTTAAATTGACATATGGGTACTTTTGCGATTTTGCGGGCAATTTTGCGAATTGCTCAATATTTCCCAGATCGATCGAGCCTCGGACATTGAGTCATGGTACACGTCGAATGCGGTGAGTCGACCGCCGATCCTTGGAGGACTGTCGACGGATGGCGGGAGTAACTGGACGATACATATTCACCCGGTTTGTTGCCATAAATATTACATGGCCGGTCAAATTTTGCAAGTATTGTGGCGAATAGTCGTATAGTATGGCTGTTCTGATCCTGGGCAGTTCTTATATATGGAACGAAAGCGAGAGCAGGGCGATACGCATTCACCCGATTTGTTTTAGTGTATCTTACAGTTTTTTGTTTGTTTCTCTCGGTTGCATCGCAATACGGTTAACAAGTTCATTCAATTGAAAAGCGCGTCATTTGCAATTTAATTAGTATGTTTGGATATACAGAGAACTTATTTGTTGACGGGGCAAACACAGATCAAGTATACTAGTAGTATATTAGTAGATATCTGCAGGGCGGGAAATTAGATTGATAGGGAGGGATAATACTTTTAAAAATATCAGAGCCAACATCATGATGAATCGTTGCAGAGAAACGAGCTGCTCCTTCCCACACTCGAAGCGATCGCCGCTATGGTTAACAATCCGGGACTGAAAAAGGTGAAAGTTGATCTTTGATCTTTCATTTTTGTGACCTTTGATCTTTTATTAGGGCTGCTTAAACGCGGAACAAACTTTGTAACGTGCAACCTTTGAACAAAGTATACTGAAAATAATGAAAATTTTATTTAAATTAAAAAAATATATTTATTACATATCTCCAGGTTAAATTCGGCCAAATGAACTACGTGCTCGTCTACCTGAAGGATATGTTTAAAGCTAGGCAGAATGTTAGTTTCTTTTCACCTCTCTATTAGCTTTTCATAGTAGTTTCTCTCTGTTTCCTCTATTCGTAACCGGGTTTTCGCTTTAATTTCACACGTAAGTTACACTGAGCTGTTCTGTTACTATTTCGAGCCGCAGCCACAACGAAGAATGTGCCCCTTCATTCCCGTACTATCTGCGAGTTGCGAATGTGCGGAATGAAGAGGCGCATTCTTCATTCTGACAGCAGCCGGTAATTTCGAGCTACTCGTGCCTATACAGCACACTTTATAATTTCTCGATACCTTACTTTTTCAAATTCTTACTCTAACCTGGCAGGAAGCACTGCTCGCCATGCTCCCTTGGGTGCTCATGCTCGTCATTCCCTCGATGGTCACGCGGCCGATCAACTTTCTCATCGTCGAAAGGACCTCGAGATTCGCGCACCAGGTGAGAAAAGGGGGCGGCTCTTACACTAATGCTGCGAACAATGTCGACGTCTAGACGATTTGTCTGGAGAGAAATGGTCTAGACGAAAATGAGGGAGACAAACTCCCTCTTGACCAATCCTCATCGAGAGGACAGACGAGAATGAGAGAGAGAGAGTCTGTCTCCCTCATTTTCGTCTAGACGATTTTCGTCTAGATCATTTCTCTCCAGAAAAATCGTCTAGACGTCGACACTGTTCACAGCATAACGCTAGGCCTTGAAATTTTGTAACACTCTTCATGTCAAATGTCTCGAATTTTGAAAGATTATCTGAAACGTATTTCATTTCAGGAACGTCTAACCGGAATTTCGAACTGCCTTCTCCTTTTCTCCACCATTGTCTACGACTTTCTGCTCTATCTGCTGCACTTTCTCTTCTTCCTCTCCGGTTGCATCGCGGCATCTCCGCAGTTTGTCCAAGCGAAGTGGCTGGAGTGAGTTGGTCTTTGATCTTTGGTCTCTAATCATTGGTCTTTGATTTTTGGTCTATGTTGGTCCACGGGTATTCGGAGTGACGTGGATGGAGTGAGTTGGTCTTTGGTCTGTTGATCCTCGATTATTGGGGGTTTAGTCAGTGGTTAAACTGCAATTTGCCAATACGAATAGGATCCTTTCAGTGGAACCGAGAAATACTAAATTACAGAAGCCTATCAATGATTTTCTAGATTGTCCTACCTCCCGTTGCTCGGCTTCGTTAGTGGAGAGCTGATCGTGCTCATGCTCTATCAACGCTTTGCCACACGCGCCAAGGGATCGATCATTGTCACCATCCTGCTGGTATGATAATAATAATTTATCTACTCCCGAAGATTGATCTACGCCCGAAAAAAAAATTTGGAACGCTTCACGAATATGCGTGTCATCCTCGCGCAGGGGTCATGCTAATCTTCTCTGAATTGTTCCAATTTTAGTAACAGTTAACAGTTTTATCTTGACTTCAGGCACTGGGCCTGCAGGAAGAATCTTCTTTAGGGATTGGGATGTTCGTACTCAAAAATAAGGGGTCAAGGAATGATATCTTCTTTGCTTTTGTTGTCGGTGGCCCTTTGCGCTTGATAAAGTAGTACTACTAAATAAAAGCATAGTCATTTTATCCAGTCCGAAATTCGAAACCAATAGGGCTATACAAGTAAAAAATAACTAAATAATTAATTTCCAGTTCGTCTACCACGTGGCCTTCGCCTTCGTCCTGTATCACGCGCTCGTGGCCATGGGCCTCAAGGTAAAATTAAATGTCTAATTATTTTTAAAAATATGTAAAATTAAAAATAACTAAATTCCAGCCACTCGCATACCTGATCAATCCAATGATGGCCGCGGCACAGGGCGTTCTAGCCAAGGAGAAGGACAAATTAGGTCGGTGCGCAGTATCCATCCACTCTTTTGAAAGGCCTGGCACCGCTCAGCCTTGCAATGATTATTTTTCCTCAAGAAGATTGGAAATGTAATGAATGTATCAGCCTGTGAGAGCCAAGTAATCAAACACAGTCGTATCCAACTGTCGGAACTTTTCCGTTTTTCGTGCCGAAGCAAAGTTATGTAGTGATTGCAAGCAATGATAGAGGAGAGAATACTCTCTGAGAGTTGAATGGGCCAAAACTTTCGAAATATCGTACTCTAATCTCTCACAGCTCCCCTCTACATCCTCGCCCACTGCCTCCTGCTCTTCGTCGTCTTCTTCATAATGGAATCGAGATTGTGGAGAAGAAAGTCGAAAAACAAGGTTTGATCTTTGATCTTTGATCTCTACTCAATCTCTTCAATATTTCAGCCGCCCCTCTCGGACATGAGCGCTCAGCAGTCGAACGATGCTATGGTGCTGAAGGTATGAAACTATCCACAATCCAATATTCTGAAATGCATGTAGTTTTGTTTACAAACGCTTAATTCACCTAATATTTTAATTTTTATTTAAAAAAAATCCCCACACTGATCACTGGACTTATGGATTTTCTTTCAGGTGAACGACCTCTGGAAGTGGTACGGCAGCAAGGCCCGTCGACTGAACGCTGTCAAGGTAGTAACACATAACTTTATAATTAATTAATTATAAATAAAATAATTAATTAATTAAGGGCATCACATTCGGCGTCAAGTCGCACGAGTGCTTCGGCGTGCTGGGCGTGAATGGAGCGGGTAAGTGTGTAGGAAACCGTGATAAATATAAATGATAAATTGATAAATTAAAATATATACATAGTCCCATCTACTGCTTTTTCACGTTCAGTAGGGAACTTACAATTGTTGGCCACCGTTGCAAATTCGACACTGCCGGGATCCGCTTTCACAACTCGATCGATACTATCGTACTCTGCCTTCTTCCAAGCCATATCTGGCCTCCGATTTTCAATCGCTTCTACCGTACCCTGATCCTACCGTACCCTGCTCCTACCGTAACCTCCTTCTCTTCCAGGCAAGACCTCCGCGTTCGAGGTGCTCACGGGCAATGCCATGCCTGATGCGGGCAGTGCGACGGTGGGAGGCGTGGACTGCAGCAAGCCGGCGGTGAGGAGAAGTTGAATCATGAATTTGTGCTTACACGGGAGTGACCGTCACATTAGTGTTGGCAATACGAGGTTTGCGGGCCCGCAATAGAGGGAGGTCACGTTGCGGGCCCGCAACGAATAGGCGAGGGGAGGGGGAGAGGGATGCGGGCCCGCAACGCCCGCATCAGTCCGCAACGAGGGAAGGGAAGGCCCTCTTCATTTGATACACTCTCTAGTCGGTAACCCTCTTCCCTTCTCTCATTGCGGGCTGATGCGGGCGTTGCGGGCCCGCATCCCTCTCCCTCGCCATTGCGGGCCCGCAATCCCGCAATCGTTTAGCCAACCCTACGTCACATATCTCAAAAAAACAACAACAAAACTCACATATCTCAATCCCCGTTAATTTTGTCAATTCAATGTGTTAGTTTTTGTTTTCTGCTTACAAGCGTATCCAGCAGGATGCAAAAACTATGTGAATTATTCAAGACGCGTCCATTATTTTGGAACCGTCAATTGCTGTCATTGACCTTTTTTCAGTAAATTTCTACTTGAAATTGTTGACGAACTATTGTCTACTAGAGTTCATCAGAGTTTGATCTTTGATCTTTTGTTCAGTGGAGACATGATTTATTTCAGACCATCGGCTACTGTCCTCAATTCGACGCCCTCATCGAGGACCTTACGGGCAGACAGTCACTGGTCATTCTGGCGGGTAAGCTGACGTTTTTACTACTGTTCTCCCACCCCTTGCCGGAAGGGAGTGGAAGTATTGTAGATACGGGCTGATGTCATCTGACATAGTAGGAGGTCGGGGTGGAAGCTGGTGGGTAGAATTCTCACGGGCAGACAGTCACTGGTGATTCCGAGCTGACTCCCCCCCCTCCTTACATCGTAATAGCGACCTAGGCATTCTTATCTGATTCATGAGGGGATTTGGGGGGGGGCGGGTTTTGGACGTTATGCGATAACAGCCATGGTGATTCTGGCGGGTGAGCAATATTGGCCATTTTTGAAAACATCATCGATAAGTTCCACAAATTGTTTTATCGTTCGAATTTATCTTTTCGGGCAGGTATGAAACGTATTCATCCTTCGACACAATTTCGCTATTTCATAATTGTTCCCTTTTTCAACTTTGCACGGATATTGGACACGGCACGTTACCAGTGAATCTGAAACACACGCGACGCACGACCGCGACGCAACTGAAACGCGACTCTTTACTCGCTGACTCCGCCCCTTTTCGCCTTCGCTGATTTAAACCCAGCCCTTAGTTCATTGCCTAGCAATTCAGTATTCGTCCAAAACCTATGTTGATTGTTTCAACTATGGGAAATGAATACGTGGCCAAAATTAGGTCGAAAAAGATAGAAATCGAGAGCAGCTAGAGGCGAGAAAACACAGAAAGCTGTATAACTTCTTAAAGAAGTTGACAAATTTCGGGTAACTGTGGTTCATTAGAAACACTATCTCGAGGACTACAACACCTGCTATCGGAAAATTGAAATATATCCCCAGCGAATTCGAAAAA
>LS486683.1:797851-810159 GCA_900490705.1 Pristionchus arcanus
GGGGGGGGGGGGGGGGATTAGGCCACGCCCCCTTTCCAGAGCAGTATCCTGATGCAATTTCTATGCCAATTTGCAATGAAATTCATCCCAAGGCGCACTTTGCAAATCTTAATACGATTATTTAGAATAAGAGCCCGTTTGTGTAAGAGGCGGACAATGTCCGTACAGCGTAAAAAGTATGATCTGAAATAAACACATTTTTAGAGACTCTTAGGGACACTGATTACCATGACCCATTTCACTTGGCATGCAACTTGATATTTCGTTAGATACATGACGTCAAAGATCACGCAGTTTTTCAATATTTATTCTGAATCTCAAGAACCACTAGTTCATTTCGAAAACTATGAATAGAGACTATAGTTTATTTTTCATGAGAAATCAGTAGGTGTTGTCATAATATAATATTTTGAACAAGCTACCGAATTAGCTACTGAATTTTTGTTTGTAGTAATTTGTGTAAAATTCTTTTATTTTTCTGCAGTGGACGATATCCATACAAATGTACCCACGTCGGTAGCTCGCACACAAACGTCGACAAACGGAGTTATGAGCTAAAAACGGACGCTGAAATCGCCTAAATTCGCCAAGAACTCCTTCATTTCTAGTCTTTTACTCTCATTTCGCGTCATCGTTCGCAATTGCGCGGCGTAGTCGATCGATTTGCGCCGCTCGATTGCATTGAAAATTGGAGAATGAGGAAGAGAACGACAGAAATTGTTGAAACTTGACGAATTTATCGCCCGTTTTTAGCACATAACTCCGTTTGTCGACGTTTGTGTGTGAGCTACCGACGTGGGTACATTTGTATGGATATCGTCCACTGCAGAAAAATAAAAGAATTTTACACAAATTACTACAAACAAAAATTCAGTAGCTAATTCGGTAGCTTGTTCAAAATATTATATTATGACAACACCTACTGATTTCTCATGAAAAATAAACTATAGTCTCTATTCAGAGTTTTTGAAATGAACGAGTGGTTCTTGAGATACATAATAAATATTGAAAAATTGCGTGATCTTTGACGTCATGTATCTTACGAAATATCAAGTTGCATGCCAAGTGAAATAGGTCATGGTAATCAGTGTCCCTAAGAGTCTCTAAAAATGTGTTTAATTCAGATCACACTTTTTACGCTGTACGGAACTCCTTGATTATTGTCTGTTTCTTACAGAAACGGCCTCATAATCAATAAATCAATAAAAGTCGAAATTCAGTGGCGGTCAGCGTCGCAAGATCTCCGTTGCCGCCTCGCTGCTTGCGCAGAACTCGCTGATCATTCTGGATGAACCGACTGCTGGCATTGATCCTATCGTTCGTTTATCTTTTCCTCAACTGAGTTATTTGAATAGCTGCTGTTGCATAGTAGAAAATTATATTGTGATAATATTTTGAATTTATTGATCCAAATTAACCATTACATTTGACGTTCAGGCCCGTCGCGACATTTGGTCGGTGATCTGCGCGCTGCGCGACTATACCAACACGGCCGTCGTGCTGACTTCGCATTCCATGTACGATTTTTTTGTTATTACAGGTATCCATAAATACGAAAAAAGTATCTCAAAACATAGTAGTGCTGACTTATTGCATGTCAATATCAGTTCTCAGGACGAAAACATCTCAAACTTTGTGCGCCTTTGCCTACTAAAAGAACGAAACACTTTTGTTTTTAAATTTCAGCCAAATTATAAAATAAAATGGCAATCATTCGATTTCCCAGGGACGAAGTGGAAGCCCTCGTCTCCTCTCTGATCATCATGCGTGAGGGATCCATCGTTGCGGAGGGATCGACGCAGGAGATCAAGCATGAGTGAGCAATATTTTTGTCATTTTAATTTTTTAGGAGCTACCGAAAATGAGCGAAAAATGAAAAATATTTATCGCTCAAAGGAGATCAACCATTTGTTCGATATTATTCATTAGCTTGAATTTTTCGAAATCGAATGTAAAAAAAAAGTATCGATAAAGCTATGTTTCATCACATGCAATTGCTTAGTTGAATTCAATAGCAATTTGATTGAATTTTTTTTCAAAAATTAAAACAATTTAAAAATAAATAAATATCAGATTCGGCGAGCACTACAACCTCAACCTCACCATCGAGAAGGTCGTTGACGTCGCGGCGGTTCGTTCTATTATTTGATTCATTAAAATTATAAATTAACTATCTAATTAAAATTATTAGATCACGTGAATCGATTTTTTATTATGGTATATCAGTCGCGAAATTTTTATGAAATTAATAAATAATTTATTTATTAAAATTACTAAAGGTAACCTCGACCGTCCGCTCCACCTTCCCCGACGCGACACTGTACGACTCGGCCAGTCTGAAGAACATCAAGTACCGGGTAAGCAAGGGTCCAACTCGAGACTAGACTCTAGTTTCGATATGCAGCGACCTTTATCATTAGAGTTCGAAATACGGGTAACCGCCTCTTCATTCCTCGTGCTCTCTCACCGGGCAGAGTTGTGAGAGAGTGTGTGAAATGAAGAGACGATTATCCGTATTTCGAACTCTATTTGTCATTGTCTTGGACCTTCTGAGAATCTTCTTTCACACGGATTTTTTGAAACAAAACACAGGAATGTTTGATCTTTGATCTTTGACCTCTAATCAAGAATCCGCCTTCAGATTCCCCGCCGCTCCTCTGACGTCTTCTCTGAGCTGTACGAGCGCGCTTCCGAAATCGCCGACGAGCTCAAGGCCGCTGATTTCTGCTTCACCCAGGTACTGTATCAATGGAGTATCGAGTACTGATTTTTCAAAAAATGACATTCTACTGTCACTTGGGCATATTTTTTTTTGCAGAATGCGTGGTATTTGCTTCACTTACTACGATATTTATTCATAATATTTTGATGAGTAAAAAACACTTTTTCACCGAGTAATTACGGTCTTTATAGGCGACGCTCGAGGACGCGTTCATGCTCGCCGCCAGTGCCAAGGTATTGTTGCCAACGTGAAAGCACAGCTCGAGACTACACTCTAGTCTCGATCTACCACGATCATGGCAGCCGTGTCCTCTTCAAAGGATTCTTACGAGTTTCTTGTTAGATTAGCATAGTTTTACGAAACAATTCGAGACTACACTCTAGTCTCGATCTTCCAGCCCGACGTGACCACCGCGGTCGGTGCGCAGTCTCTTAGGGTCTTAGGGATGAACTGTTTAGATAAGAGAACCTTTATGATGCAAATCGAGACTACACTCTAGTTTCGATCTACCACGATCATGGCAACCGTGTCCTCTTCAAAGGGTTCTTACGAGTTTCTTGTTAGATTAGCATAGTTTTACGAAACAACTCGAGACTACACTCTAGTCTCGATCTACCACGATCAAGGCAGCCGTGTCCTCTTCAAAGGATTGAGCTTCTTACGAGTTTCTTGTTAGATTAGCATAGTTTTACGAAACAACTCGAGACTACACTCTAGTCTCGATTTTCCAACCCGACGTGACCACCGCGGTCGCCGCCGTCTCTTAGGGTCTTAGGGATGAACTGTTTAGATTAGAGAACCTTTATGGTACAACTCGAGACTACACTCTAGTTACGACACTTTACTTTCCAGCCCGACGTGACCACCGCGGTCGCCGCCGTCTCTTCCTCGATGAGAAGCGGAAAGAGCAAGTCGCTCAAGTCATTCGAGTCCATCAAGGTAGCTACTTCCCATTGAGAATTCAGAGGAGGAAAGGGAAGGGTGCGCGCTAGGTGCGCCGGGTTGCAAATACGGCAGAATGAAGAATTCGTCTCTTTTCGCAAGCACAATGAAGAGGCGTGTTCTTCACTCTGGCGACCCTATCACTGAAAATTCAGATGAGTGATGACATGTGTACTAGTTGCGCCGGGTTAGAGCGTGCCGAATTAAAATTCGTGAATATTTGCCATGATTTCTATTTTTTTAGGAGGAAACTGACGGCACGTCGGCCAGGACCAGCGGATCCACGGGAAGCAACGGAAGTGGTGAGTGGACACTGAGAATTCATAAAACAAAAATTATATTTCGAATGTGTAAAGTAATCTGAACTTAAATGTTATAATTTTGTGATACGTGAAACAAAGATATCCTCGGTGCGATGGCCAAAGCTATAATTATATTAATCGTTCTAAATTTTGCTCTAAATTTGAAATGTTTATTATTATTTCGTCTTTCAGGCAGCGGTTCCATCGGCGGTCCGTCGGCGCGTTCCGTGACCGAGGTCTAAGAAGAGCCCACTCGAGACTAGACTGTAGTCCCGATATTGAGAATGCAATGTAGTCAACGCAATCTTGTAGTCAATACTAATCGAGTAAACGCGAACACAAACTTGCCAACGCGTGTGTTGATAAGGATAAAACAGAGTTTGTGATGAAATCGTGGTTGCACAGACATAATCGATCATCCTCGAAATGTAAATTGAAAAAAAAATCGCATTTGGGACTTGACAACACTTTTTGTTGCATTATCTACACTATGCCGAAGTTGATGATGAAAAGAATAGAATGAAAGTTTTCTGTCAAATGAGGCAACTTAGATTTCTCAACATGGCTGAGTGATGTTATTGCAGTATAATTTCGATGAGCTACTTTACCACATCGAAAGGACAAATTAGGGCAATGCTAGTCAAAGAATTGTTCGATTTGACGATTTCGATACTTACTACTAATTTTACCTAGTGTGCTTTATCTTTATACAAAGCGCGAAACCTATTTGAGAATCAGCCCAAAATCACTTTTTCTACGAAGTCTGAATTCGATGTGCGAGGGAAGAATGAAATGAACGACGGCCCATAGGCATTCTTATTAACGCCTTCGAGAAATCCTTTGTTCACAATGAGACTAGTTGGGCTTTATTCATCACAAGATCCGCTACGGAGAGGGAGAGCCAATAGTAGCGGGTCCGCTACGTGATACCCATCGTATCGGGCCGTTTAACCCGGGTTGCCTACCCAAGTTATCTATAAGTAATCGGAATCCTAAGCCATGCCGATGCGATGGATTCTAATGACCCGTTGCCCCTCTCTTAAATGCATTGAAATGAAGAAAGCCATTTATTTAAATGTCTATTTTTTAAAGTAATTTTGAAAAATCCGAAAGCTGCCGAATGATGTTACTGCACACTTTCGACAGCCATCGAAGGGATAAATGAAGGATGACATATGAAATGTATCTGTCTTTTCTGTACATTCTTTTCTGGAGAGAACAATAGGAGTCAGAATGATTTCGGTCGTACATCTCTACGCTCCGGAATTATTGAAGGAACAAATGAAAGGTAAAATATGAACTGTTTCTGAAACTTATTCCAGCAAACTGCTCGCAATACTACTGTCGTCACCGGGAAGGTCATGGGGGGGAGGGTATATTCATGGGCCAAAGTAATGCTTATAATGCACTTGCCGTGTTTCCATTGCGCACGCCCTTTCGCCGATCTGAACGAAATGAACTACTGAACCGTCTGCGCTCTATGGGCTTAATAATTATAATAATTCATTTAGGAAATCACGTATATGCACTGAATTCCGTGACGATTGATCAGCAATGAAATATTTCTGAAACTTATTACATTTCTTATTCTGAAGTTGATTGAATCGGGTTTTTTGCCATTTTCTGGAGAGAACAATAGGGGTAAGAATGCTGTGATCTTAGGTGTGCATGTCTTCGCTCTGGATCTGGTATGGGGCGAGACAATAGGCATGCCGCAACACCCGCACGAAGGGACCGTTCCCCTCACCGTACGAGTGGATGGAAGGCTGTGAATTGGTCTTAAAGGAGGTGTATCACGAATATCTGGCTAACTGAGTTCTCAATGTAAGATTGCGGGTCACTGTTACCCGATCACGCTTTCGAAACTCCCATGTTTTCAATATTCGTTCGAACTGAGATATGAGCATTTGGCTGTGAGCCAAATGACCCTGAAAATCCGGCAACGAGCGAGAGAGTATGCAAAATGAGGAGAGCGCGCCCTCTCATTACTCACTTTGCATAGTCGCCCGCGTGGTTCGTGATACGCCTCCTTTAAATGCAATGATTTGAACTCTATCCTACTACAAATAACGGATCGCCCTTGTAATGTACATCCTACTCCATCCGATGATCAGATGAGAAGATCAGATCGAGGGAGCAAGGGAATAATGGACATGTGTAGTAGGGTTGGCTAAACGATTACGGGAAACCGGGCCCGTTTAGCTCGTATTGCCAACTCTAACGTGTAGGTTGGCTAAGCGGTAGCGGTATAATACAGCCGCTACGGAGAGGGAGAGCGTAGCCTCCCTCGTAGTTCTACTTCCTACTCATTCCTTCGTAGCGGCTCCGCTATGTGTCCGTCGTAGCGGGCCGTTTTACCCGGATTTCCAACCCTAGAAGCAAGTAATCGAAATCCTGCACGATGCTCCTTGGATTCCGATTATCGACAACCTCTCTCTCAAGCACATTAGATAATAATGAGGAAAGTCATTTATTTAAATGTCCATTTTATAAATGATAATTTTAAATAATCATAATCCGAACGCTACTGAATGATGTTATTAACGATTTTCGAACAATTGTTGGATTTGGTATCGAAGGGATAAATGAAGGGTAACATATTAAATGTTTCTGAAACTTATTCCTTTTGTCATTCTGAAACTGATTGACAATGAATCGGTAAAATCGGAGTTTTTGTTTTGTTTCGGAAAATTCAAAAATGATCCCATTCTCCATTCTGCAAAGAGGGAAGGGTGATATACATACCGCCTCGCTCGCGCGGGATTTCCGAATCTGCAACACAAGCGGATGGCAGGCTGAGAATCAGTGCAATCATTTGAGCGAGAGTTATTAAATACTGCTAACTTCTCGTCTATCGAGAGCATCTCCAACACTATCAAGTCGAAAGTCTTTTCAGATGGCAGCAAAAAAGTGCCGACGCGGGCATACTTTCGGTCGATCAGTTCGATTTGATACTGGTAATTTGTGCACTGTGACTCATGAATAATGGTGTTTTCAGCACAAGTTCTTTCAGATGACATCGATGGCACGAAAGAAGGATAACATATGAAATGTCTCTGAAACTTATTCCATTTCTCATTCTGAAATTGACTGAATCGGGAAAATCGGGGTAAGCTTCAGAATTTCATAATTTCATTGATTTCTTTTTGCACTTCGATTACGATTTCGAGAGAAAATTTTTAAAAAATATCCCATTGTTCATCCTTTTCTGGAGAGAACAAGAGGGTCATAATGCTGTGATTTTAGGCACGTATTTGCGCCGGAGTTGGAGACCGAGAACCGAGTGGTGCCGCCAAATCCGCTCACAGGGACCTCATTCTTCGCTAGTCGAGTGGGCGGCCGACTCAGGATTGGTCTCAAATGGATTGATCTCGCCGGGAGTGATTAAATACTGCTTACTTCTCGTCTATCGAAAGCATTTCTTGTGAATTTTCTCACGTAAAAAGTCTTAGAGATTTCAGCACAAACGTGCCGACGCGAATACACTTTCGGTCGCTTAGTTTAATTGCATGCAGGTGAATGTGTTACACTGCGAAGTATGAATTATGCTATTTTTCAGCCAATAAACTTGAGGAAGAGATGTTGTTTGTAATCGCAGATCAAGCTTCATTATCAATGGCACGAATGAAGTATAGCATATGAAATGTTTGTGAAACATATTCCATTTCTCATTCTGAAATTGACTGAATCGGGAAAATCGGGGTGATAAATTGAGAAGAACGTTCACTAAATTCGGTATGAGTTTGGTAATTATTCAACGCATACGAGTGGAATGGAAAATAATCTCATGATAACACGTGTCTTCTGAGAGAGTGCAGCAAAAGAGGACCCCTGAGGAACTAGGAGCCCAAAGTTTGTGCTATCCCGATGAAATTTTTATGGTAGACTATGTTTGAGACGAGAAAACTTTCATAACACAACTTTTGTCCCAGAACCGGCTTTTAGGTATTTTCCGGTTCTGGGTCTGGCTATTTCATATCTCAGCTCCCAGAGCAGCTAGAGACTACTCTGGTGTCCGCCCACAAGTTGAAATCAAGTAGAAATGGGATTCCAAGTTGGAATCAAGTACAGTACCCCTGACCCATTCCCACAAGTTGGAATCAAGCACCGGGAGCCTGTTTACATACCCGAAAATTTGACTGTACTCGAATTAAAAGACAGACCCCTCAAGCGCACTTTGCGCACAACATTTTCAAGTTTGGACATGTTTTCATCGATTGAATTTCTGTTTTATTTTACGGAGTGTATTATATTCTGCGTCAATTTCTCATAAATTATATTGATTGGAGTTCCTATAATGCTATCAAAGGTGAGCGTTTATCAGTTTGAACGAGATTGCAGAGAAGGAAGAGAAGGGAAGTTTTCCAAATATTGGACGTTTCTATTAATTTTTATAATTCTTTCAAACCCGGAGAAGAATTACATTATCCGGTGAGTCTTCACGCATATAATTCATGCAATTCTCGATGTTCTATTCAGAATCGGTTGCCCTCGACGACTAATGACTATCTAATTTATTCAAGAATGACACTTCTTACGAAGACTAGGAATTTTAATGTTTCATCGAAATTGTGTTTAACAATTAGTCGTTTTTGTAATGACTGTAATGCTGTTTTCTTGTAAATCACGTTTTGATTGTCATAAATAATAAATAAAGCAAATGCGCCGTACAAGCAGTTGAATAGTAATGAACATGACACAACACGATACCGAATGAGAGAAAACTACCGTAACCCGCTCCCCCGCTCAAAGATCCCACAAGTTGGAATCAAGTACTTCCCACAAGTTGCCATCAAGCTTGGAGGCAACTTGTGGGAAGTACTTGATTCCAACTTGTGGGCGGACACCAGAGTAGGGTGGCAAATCCGGATCAACGGGTCGCTATTTTGAGAGCAACGACGGGTCAGAAACGGATCAGACGGATATCCGTACCCTCTGGCAGAGGTGGCCTCTCTCTCACGGATGAGCCGTTTTTACGATTCTAAAACGGCTCCAAAACGGCTCATGACCTGATCAATGCTCAACTATCTGAAAATTCGATGTGATTTTCGAACGAAATCATTTCCGAAAGTGGAAGCTGAGCTGGTTCGAATAGTGTTTGAATTTCCCAATTTGACCTATTTTGAGCTGAGAAATAGGTCCATGAGCCGTTCAATGATCCGTTTTGGAGCCGTTCAAAATGGATCAAAACGGCTCTTTTATACCCTCTGGCAGAGGAGACGGATGAGCCGTGAGAGTGACGCTGTAAATGACTCTCTCTCGGATAACCGTCTGAGAGGGTAAACAAATACGGATATCCGTGAGCCGAATTTGCCACCCTACTAGAGACCTCCGGTTTGGCTTAAAAAATGCGGAAAAATATTCTGAACAACTTTCCTACGCACATGGAAGAGATTTGAAAACTCTTTCATTTTCAAAAATTCGAAAAACCGTTTTCGAAATCAAAAAATAATTCACCCTGGATCGGGGACCCCCCTTTCACAAAAATTTTATTTCATTTTTAGATTCTGCATACTCGACATAGTTTAGAAAAAAAATTAAACTAAGGGCCAGGCCCATGGCCGGAGGATTCCGACACCAACAATGACCAAAAATGGCCTATTTTACAGATGGGTCGAAAGTCTTTTCAGAAAGCTGTAGAGTTGTGAGATGTAGTCACACTTTCGGAAACTAATCGTATTCCGTGACGGTTGATCAGGTATGAAATCTTTCTGAAACATATTCCATTTCTCATTCTGATATCGACTGAATCGGAAAAATCGGGGTTAACTTCAGAAACATTTCATCCATGACTATAGTTTGATTTCGCTTTGCAGTTCGATTACGGCAAAATTACAAAATAATCTTATTGTTCATCCTTTTCTGGAGAGAGCAGAAGGGTGAGAATTCTGTGATTTTGGTTGCACATGCCTACGGGTATTTAATCATCTCTTCATTTCGCCTCTCTGACCGATGAGATAGTGTGAGGACTGTCAAGTGTTCAGGTGAGATGTTCCATCACGGGCATACGTTCGGAAGATTGGTCAGAAATGGATGGAAGATTAAAAATTGGAGTAAAATGATCGAAGCAGAGAGTATAGAAGTGTTTTGTACAAAGTTCGAAACCTATTTGAAAATCATCCTGTGAGAAATTGTTTGTCCTCAGTCAGGCGAGTTGGGCTTTATTCATCGTGTACAGAAATGAGTTGTGCGCGGGCCAAGCGCTTCCCAACTCGTGAACCCTGATTACTAGGTTGATGCGAAAGTGTCTTTCTTTTTTGTTTTATTATTTTTCTGCGCTCCTGCTAAACTTTCTACCCATTCTTCTACAGTACATTTTGGAGGTGTGTCTGGAGACTACAGAGTTAAATTGGACAAGGATCATAAATGCATAGAGGGGGAGAAAATATTTTTTATAATGAGTGCAGTCATTTTTTCCGAAAATATTCCACTTTAGACGCTCATGTTCATAACCTCCCCTGATGCAGTCTGTGGCCTTAAAAATATTTCCTGCTAGGGGCTACTATAGAAGAGGTTGCTTGTTAATTTAGGTACAAAAGAACACGAAATCAATGTACGCTAAAGACAGGAAAATTAAATATGTTGTCATTTCGACAGCTCAATTTCGCTACAAACATTTCAAAAAATGTAGCTCGCTGTGAAGTTCATATATTGCGTTCAGAATGAAAGTGTATACTTGGCATGCCAATTACTTTAATATTTATCACATATGGTATCTATAATGAATTGTGTACGGAAACACGAAAGTGTTTTTCTCGAATAAACACATTTACTGTTACATTAAATTTAGGTTTGGGCGCCTTTCTAAATTTGCATTTCGCTTCAGCCACGTCTAACAACATAAAATATAAATACTGGTGACCATACTCTGACATAGTGGTGTTGGATTGACGATATCTCTTCTCTCCGTGTTATGACAATTTTTCAAAATGATTGTAAAATGTCTTGCAAAATTTACTTTGCCTGGCTGCCGTTCCTAACACAATAAGCTGAGGCCCCAATGAACACGGGCGAAAAATAGAGTATCCTACTCTGTTTTGATTACAAAATATTAGGTTGAATTGAATTTAAGAATAGGTTGAATAGTAAAACAATTTTTCAGTTCATGGTGGACAACAATTATAATCACGTGAAATTAGAATGTCGAAAACAAACGACTAGTCGAATCATTTCAATTCGACTAGTCGAATAACATCAGTCAATTCGAATTTCGACTAGTCGAAAAACATGTTATTTCGACTAGTCGATTCATTTCGATTAGTCGAAAATAATTCAATTTCGACTATTCGAAAATCGAAATTCATTTGTTCTCGAGACGCGTGAAATAGAGTTGTAAGATGTGGAGATAAATTCAAATAATCCTTATCAGTGCTCTGCTTAATGATGTTATTTCAGTTATTTCAAGAAAGAGGTTTCCTGATCTCTAATCGTATCCCCATTCCCCGCATGAGTCAATCATCTATCCCGACAATCAATGGGCGTGGCCTTTCCCGATCACCGTCGAGCCGGGATTCTACGACAGATTCGAGGAGATGTGATCGAACCGGCCGGCTGCCCTTTCCCCTCTCTAGTATTTCTCGGTTTCCTAGTCTCGCTCCGTATTATAATTGTCTACTGTACTTCTCATAAACCATTATATCTCTTGTCGTACTGTTCGGGTTCACACACGCGATGGGCGACCAGTATCTTGACTTTATACGATTGTTGCAAAATATTTCTGCGGACGGTTTCTGTGATCATTTGAATGACGGACACTCGCGGTTTTGTCAAAATTTTCATGTTATCAGCCGCGTACTAGTTCCAATGGCCGTCCGTTTGAATGAGACTGGTTTGATTGCCTTCACAATGCATGTAGCCACCCACTAATTATAAAAATTTCGCAAAGTATTTCTGCGGACGGTTGTTGTGATCATTTTAAGTTCGAAAAAATCACTCTATTGAGTAAACTTTTTTTGATACACCACTCTCACCATTGGCCATCCTTTTGAATCAACCACTCCTCATTTGCTCGGTAATACCTCTAGCTACCCACCGATACCAAATTTATCACGAAATATTAGTGCGGACGGCAGTTATGACCATTTGAAGTTCGCAAAAAAACTTTTTCGAAAGTACAAAAAAAAATACGCATTTTTCCGCCTGATGATGTATCCTGAGTAGACTTTGAAAAACAACATTCTGCCAACTATGCAAATGATTGCGAATAGTCGTTCGCAATCACTCATTCTTCATTCAACCATTTTCCTAGAGCTGCCTCGCAAATGATTGTTTATTTAACCCGCAATCATTTGCGACGAGCGACGAATGAGACCGGCTCATTCTTGCCAAAGGAGACAAGAATG
>LS486684.1:2009-20480 GCA_900490705.1 Pristionchus arcanus
AATTAATTGTCATAATAATAATAATATTATTATTATTTATTATTTGATTTGATAGAAATTATTAGAGCTTAAAAGATGATATGCCTTTTTAAAATAGAAAAGGAAATAATTCCTCTGCTCTTTAAAAAGATATTTTGTTGCTCATCTCTCTTATAACGGACTTGGAACGGACAATTGAATGCTCTCCTTTGTGGTAGATGGATGAGTGGTCCCTCACAACCGCCCGATTGAGTAAGAAGATGACGAGCGGCCTCTGATGATTACGTGAATGAGAAAGGGACGGACTACATAGAATATCTTGCTTTCGTTCCTCCATCGTTCCTTTGATAAGCGCTGTCCGAATAGATATACAAATGCATACACATTAGGACAGATAGGATGAAGAACCCGCCTCTTCATTCTGCGTACTCTAGTCACTCTGACCGGTGAGAGAATACGAGGAATGATGAGACGAATTTTTCACCCTGAAACACATGCACACACAATAGAGGTCCTGATCGGTGGCGACGCTCGAAGTGGACGATCTTCTCCTCTGGTACTCTTCTCATACTCCAGTACGCAGCTACCAATTAAAGCCATTCTTAAATACCGCCGACGATTATTATTGGTATCATAATGTTTTTGAATGGAAAAAGAAAGTGAATGAAATCCCCGATTGTCCGAATTCATTCCCGTTTTTGTGTAAATTCGAAAACGGCTAACATCCCCATCTTCCCATTCCCAAACTCACTTGATTCCTTCGTGGGCATTGCTTAGTTCCTTGGCTCACGGTGGTCGACGCTCATCGCATGAGAAGAACAATGCACGCTCACCCTCTCACTTCCATCAGTGCGCTCTCCCCACTCTCCCAGGAGATAGACACAATATTGGTCAAAAAGTGATTGATCGTGAGACAAAAAGAATATAAATACCGAGGAGAGACAGACGAAGACAGAAGAGAAAGACAGAAGAGTTTTGAATGATTTGGTTTGATAGGAGTCGCAAGGATGAAAGAGAGAACCGGTAGACCTCCGGGTGAGATTTTGAGAGTCAGAATGATGTAAGCTATCTGATCCTCCGGACTACGTCAACTGCTGTCCATTGCACGTGCAGTATAACGGATGCCTATGACGGGCATCTTCGTAGACTGAATCTACTACCGATTTCTCCGACTCAACGGGGGGATGGAAAGGTTCGGTCGACCTTATGGGGGAGAGCCGTTATGGCATCAAGAGCGAGCAGTCCATACATACCGCACGCTTCCCCGGGGGCACGAATTATGGAGAGTAAGCGGGAAGGAAGTACCGTTTCCTCAAGATAGAAGGCAGCGACCCATTCCGCCTTCTATCATCCGCCTTTCAAAGAAGAGAATACAAGCACATATAATGGGAAGTGGAGTAGGAGGGACTATACGTAAGGAATACGGAGGATACGGAAAGGAATCGCTATCTAGAAAGAGAAAATGACAGGGGAACTTTGAGGGGGTCGGACTTTCCAAACTAGAAATGAAAAGGGAGAATATTCAGGGGGAAATCAAATAGTAAACTAAGTAGAGTAAAAGTG
Organism: Pristionchus arcanus; assembly: GCA_900490705.1. NCBI lineage: Eukaryota > Metazoa > Nematoda > Chromadorea > Rhabditida > Neodiplogasteridae > Pristionchus > Pristionchus arcanus. The sequence continues at coordinate 3,552 of LS486684.1, forward strand.
GCTAAACAGAAAATGCGAAAAACATGGAAACTTTGACATTTCGTACGCTAAAGGAATGACTTCAGGGGAGGGGGGGAGGAGACAAGTCAAGACTATTGGAAAACCGAAAAATATGAAAATGTGGGTCATTTAATAAGCTAACGGGATGACTTCTGGGGGGGGGGCTAGACTAAATAAGCGAGAGAAAAAACATGAAAATGAGGACTCTGGGGCTATAAGGAGGACTTACTGGGGGACTATTCTTATGAAAAGGCAATACTTAATAGGGGGGGGGAGTGCAAGGCTATATTATAGAAGGCGAAGTAGAATAGAGGAATAGAGGGGGCAAGACTAAAAGTCGGGAAAATGAAATGGGGTATGGTTTAACATTTCTAACTAGAAAGAGAAGAGAATACAGGGAACACGAAAAAAAGAAGATCGAAATGAGAACGAAGAATAGGGAAATGAGGATCTTTGAATATTTCATAAGCTAAAGGGATGATTCTATGGGGGGAAAGTGGTTGGGGTTCCAAGTTGAAGTTAAATGGGATGACTCTAGGAGAGGGAGAGGAGGGGAGGGGAGGGGATGACTCTAGGGGAGGGGAGAGGAGGGGAGGAGATTTCTTCAACTTGCGTGCGATCTGTAATGATTCCATTTGTTTCTGTTCACTTTTGTCTAGTTAATGCCATTTCTCAGATGTCTCTTCGGCGCTACGAAGAGGATGCGAAGGGATAGGAGTACGGTAGTCGAGGTACGGTAGCTACTACTCACCTCTAATTAAGTCTTTGCTTCAATCTCCCTTTCGCCCTTATTTCGGATGAGTCGATTCGGGAGTCGTCCACTCTTGAGAAGACGTTCAAATCTATTCTGAAAATGCCCACTTCTTTTTTGATTGTCTTTAAGAAAAGTAAACCCAAAATATGTGTTCGAAATCTTAAAATGCACAAAATACTCACGTGATCGTAGCTTTCTTCCCATGTTCCCCCTTTCCTTGATGTAGGGGAGAGCTACGGTGTCTGGCCAGCGGATCGATAGATAATCTGAAACAAACAATTAATTTCAGACTCCGCCCACTTCCTCCTCCGTCCCTCCCTCCTCCCCTCCCATTCCCTCTTCCCTGATGGATCGAGCACACAGGATCCCCACTCAGGTATGCGATAATAACCAATGAAAAGTATATATAAATTCACCTCGAGTAGTAGTGCTGTACGCACTGTAACTTCGATGAGGTTACGATAGGTTGCGTCGCTCTGTGCAGATACGTGGTCTCTAACGTGTAGCTCGTAGCCTGAGATCAGCTGGTTAAATAAATATTTCACAATGTATTTTAATAGCATGTGTTCTTAATTTGGAGAGGGGCTTTGTTGCTACCAATAGTCTTTGAAACACTTTCGTACCTGGGTCAATTGCCTGCACTCTACTGACTTCTGTCTTGCACCATTGTAGTATCGCACCGTCGCTCTGGCTTGAAGTACGGTAGCTGGGGATACTGTAGCTCCAGTGGGCTCAATCTGCAATCGACAAAATCAATATTTCTTGGCCCCATCACTTCTAGCTAGAGATGTAGTAGATGTAAATATGGTTTATTATTCTCACCTATGGATGTTTCATTTAGTCGGTGTTACTCGCTGTCTTCTTTGTTTTTTCTTCTTTTTTTCTTTTTCTTCTTTTTCTTTTTCTTCTTTTTCTTTTTCTTCTTTTCTTCTTTTTCTTTTTCTTCTTTTCTTCTTTTTCTTCTTTTCTTCTTTTTTTTTCTTCTTTTCTTCTTTTTCTTTTCTTCTTTTTCTTCTTTTCTTTTTCTTCTTTTGTTTCTTTTTCAGCGAGTAACTTCTGGTTCTGGAAATATTGACATTATTCTCCAAACTTTAAATATTTCAAATCTAGCTCTTCTGGACTATATGTTCGCTAATTACTGATTTTTTACAATCTTTGTGGAGCCACGTATTAGCATAACAGTTCGTAGTGTCTCACAAAAGAAGTTACCCCAATCAATTCAGAACAAATCGAAAAATTCGCCTATCTTTAGAAATAATTTAAAACTTCATTTCTAGTCTTTGAACTCAGGTTTCATTTTGATTTTTCAGTTTATTTGCTAGATACTAGTAAATACTAGGCTGTGAAACATAAAAGAATGGGAAAGAAGAAGAGAATAAAGGAAGAATGACTAATTAATATGAGAATGGACTCGATACTACTCAGGTATCATCATTAATTAATCAGGACTAATTAGTCTGTAAAGGCGGAGTATCTCACCTGTGATTCATTAATATGGCCGCTTGACCGTATCCGTGCCAGCAGAATACGGGAGATTACGGTAGGGAGTACGGTAGATCGAGTGTACTGCAATCAATCTATGAATGAATTCAACTACTTCCATAGGAGAAATTTTATTCAATTCTTTGAATATTACTGAAGAAGATATGTGTTTGAGTTTTAATCACTAGTGATTGAAACACTGGCTCACCTTATCACATTGTTTATCCTCGTGATGAGAGGTACGGTAGTCTCTTCGGGTACTGTAAGAGGGCGGAAGTACTGTAGCCAGTGTGATGTACTGCAAAATATCAGATTTGTTTCAGTCTATTATTTGGTTATGAAACATAAAATAATATGTTTGAATTTGTAATTTCCCTTTCTTATCAACACTATGTAATTCCCAATCTGGTACTCACCTCACTCTATTGACACTCCTCAATGTTCCTTCTCCTTCTCATCCTACATGGAAAGAGAAGGATACGGTATCGATCGATTCCCTTCGTCGTAGTGTCGGCGCTCTGGCACTTACACTGTCCATATCTGTAACGAGTAATTCATTATTTCCAGGCCGCTCATCTCCCCTTCTTCCTCTTCTCTTCTCTCTTCTCTGTGATGGAAGGAAGATCGGGAGGAGTTTCACTCAGGTATTCTACTTTAAAATAATAACAACACAAAAGCAACTGGGACATTGTATGTTGTATTTGGAGTGTACTTTAATATTACTTGGCTATGAAGCATAAAATAATGGGTTGGAATTTGTAATTTCCCTTTCTATTCAAAGTTATTATATTTCCCAATTCTGTACTCACCTCACTCTATTTACACTTCTCAATGTTCCTTCTCCTTCTCATCCTGAATGGAATGAAGTACGGTAGCTGGGGTTACTGTATCTCCAGTGGGCTCAATCTGCAATCGACAAAATCAATATTTCTTGGCCCCATCACTTCTAGCAAGAGATGTAGTAGATGTAAATATGTTTTAATATTCTCACCTATGGATGTTTCCTTTAGTCGTTGTTACTCGCTGTCTTCTTTGTTTTTTTCTTCTTTTTTTTTCTTTTTCTTCTTTTTCTTTTCTTCTTTTCTTCTTTTTCTTTTTCTTTTTCTTCTTTTCTTCTTTTTCTTTTTCTTCTTTTCTTCTTTTTCTTTTTCTTCTTTTCTTCTTTTTCAGCGAGTAACTTCTGGTTCTGGAAATATTGACATTATTTTCCAAACTTTATATATTTCAAATCAAGCTCGTCTGGACTTTATCTTCGCTAATTACTGTTTTTTTTACAATCTTTGTGAATCCACGTATTAGCATAACAGTTCGTAGTGTCTCACAAAAGAAGTTACCTTAAACAATTCAGAACAAATCGAAAAATTCACCTATCTTTAGAAAAAAATTAAAACTTCATTTCTTGTGTCTTTGAACTCAGGTTTCATTTTGAATATGCATTTTATTTGCTAGATACTAGTAAATACTAGGAAACATAAAAGAATGGGAAAGAATAAGAGAATAAAAGAAGAATGACTAATTAATATGAGAAAGGAATCGATACTACTCAGGTATTATCAGTAATTAATCAGGACTAATTTGTCTGTAAAGGCGGATTATCTCACCTTTAATTCATTGATATGGCCGCTTGACCGTATCCGTGCCAGCAGAATACGGGAGGGTACGGTAGGGAGTACGGTAGATCGAGTGTACTGCAATCAATCTATGAATGAATTCACCTACTTTTATAGGAGAAGTGTATTTGTTTATTTCATAGAATATTACTGAAGAAGTGTGTTCTGCACATGTCCCACCTCATAGATTGAGTCACATACTCCCAATCATCTCAATTGCTCATTGAGATCGGGTCTGTAGTGGTACGGTAGTCGTACGGTAGGCGTTGTGTGCTTGCAGTTATGATACATGGCTCTCTGCAATAGATCAATGAATAGTTCAAGACCGGAAGGGTTAAATGATCCAGCAAAGTTGCAGTTTCACACACTAATATAAAGTATTTTCCATTTGAAACTGGGTGCTTCTGGGTTTCTAACCCTCTTGCGAATGATAGTTATCACTAGCCCAATTCGTTGATGCACTGACTCACCTTACCTCTACTGAATGTCCATTCTAGCGCTCCTTAGGGCTTCTTCGGGGGGCGATTACTGTAGGAGGGCGGGAGGAGGCATCTTCGTACTTCGTTGTTCATTCTAGTTCTGCAAATATTAACATTATTCATCAACCCTATTTATCAGTACTGATGGGCTTTGCTAGATGTGAAATCTGCTGAAATAAGCGCACTTTTGCAATATAATGATTAAATGGAAGTAGTAATTTTCAATCTATCATAAGAGCTCAATATCCCTTGATCAATCCACTCCACTCCTCACCTCATTTCTCTCTCTGGCTCCTTCTCCATAATGGTCATTCCTTCTATACTTGGAATGTTCCGGATACGGGATATCGATCTATCTCATTTGGGATGCGGTAGTCGGGGCGGGGCTCTTCTCGGTGCGCATGGGATTATCTGGAATGAGCGATCAGTATATAGTGTATTTTTCTACTATTGTGAAACATAAAAATAATGGGAATTAATTCGCAATTTTTAGCTGGGCTGTTTAGTTTCCCAATCCTCTACTAACCTCAAATATGTCCTCTTTGTCCCTTATCCTCACTGTTTCCTGCATCGATTCGACGGGATACGGTAGCTATCGATTAGTCTCGATGTAGTCTGGCCTTTCTTCATTCGATATCTGTAACGAGTAATTCATTATTTCTAGGCCGCTCGTCTCCCCACTCTTCCTCTTCTCTTCTCTCTTCTCTGTGATGGAAGGAAGATCGGGAGGAGTTTCACTCAGGTATTCTACTTTAAAATAATAACAACACAAAAGGGGGGGGGGGGACGTTATGTTGTTTTTGGAGTGTATTTTTCTATTACTTGGCTATGAAACATAAAAGAATGGGTTGAAATTTGCAATTTTCTTTCTTATCAACGCTATTTCGTTTCCCGATACACTTCTTCTCTCGTTGCAATAAATCAATCTTTCCTCACCACATCTTCTTATAATTGTAGGTAACAAAAGGTTCAATGTACTTTGCGCAAAGTATCCCACTAATGATGCTACAAATTTGCTGTCTCGTTCTCAAATATAAAATTTTTTTTGATGGATTCTAGGTTTCCAACCCCTTGCGAATATTAGTTACCACTAGTGATTGAAACACTGGCTCACCTTATCACATTGATTATCCTCGTGATGAGAGGTACGGTAGTCTCTTCGGGTACTGTAGGAGGGCGGAAGTACTGTAGATCGCAGGGGCACTGAAAACACTGTTTAATTAGTCATTTTCAGTCCACTCGTCGCTTCCGGCTGACGGCTGACATGTGAGAGGGATTGTCTCCATTTCGCCCACTCTCTCGATGGAGGAACAAGAAAGGAATCGATACTAATCAGGTATTATCACTAATTAATCAAGACTAATTAGTCTGTAAGGGCGGAGTATCTCACCTATGATTCATTAATATGGTCGCTTGACCGAATCCGCGCCGAAGTACGGTAGGGAGTACGGTAGATCGAGTGCGCTGCAATAAATCTATGAACAATTCAACTACTTCAATTGAAGAAACATTTGTTCATTCATAGAATATTACTGAAGATGTGTGTTCTGCACATGTCTCACCTCATAGATATCTCCTACTCCAAGTTATCTCAATTGCTCATTGAGATTGGTGAGCCGCTATGCGGTGGTACGGTAGTCATACGGTATGTCGGCTTGTAGCTACGATAATTTGGTTCTCTGCAATCAAATCAATCAATAATCCAGACCGGAAGGTTTATGTGTAAATGATCCAGCAAAGTTGCTGTTTCACACACTAATATAAAGTATTTTCCATTTGAAACTAGTTGCTTCTGGGTTTCAAACCTTCTTGCGAATGATTGTTATCGCTAGTGATTAAAACACTGACTCACCTTGTCTCTATTGATCTCCTTAGTTATCCTCATGATGATGGATACGATAGCTCGAAGAGAGGTCTCTTCGGATACTGTAGGAGGGCGGGCTCTTCTCGGTGCGCATTGGATTATCTGCAATGAGCGATCAGTATTTCTAGGCCCGTTCTCCCCTCCCTTCTCTTCCTTCCTTCTTCTCTCTTCGATGGCCAGAGCACGAGGTATTCCATGTTTACTAATTAAATTAATTTAAAATTAAATTTACATAAATTCGAAGTAAGCACATCGTGTTTGTTTTGAAAACTGTTTGGTTACACACTAAGTGTATTTTTCTACTATTTTGAAACATGAAAATAATGGGTTGAAATTCGCAATTTTTAGCTGGGCTGTTTAGTTTCCCAATCCTCTACTAACCTCAAATATGTCCTCTTTGTCCCTTATCCTCACTGTTTCCTGCATCGATTCGACGGGATACGGTAGCTATCGATTAGTCTCGATGTAGTCTGGCCTTTCTTCATTCGATATCTGTAACGAGTAATTCATTATTTCTAGGCCGCTCGTCTCCCCACTCTTCCTCTTCTCTTCTCTCTTCTCTGTGATGGAAGGAAGATCAGGAGAATTCGCTACCCAGGTATTCTATTTTTAAATAATAACAATAAAAAAGAAACTGATACGTGTTACGTTGTTTTTGGAAACACCAACTGTTTGGTTGCCCACCGAGCGCAATCACTATTATTTGGATGTGAAACATAAAAACAGTAGGTTGCAATTCGAAGATCTCTACCTGATGTAGGCTATTTCGTTTACCGATACCCTACTTACTAATTACTTGGCTTGCTGCAATAAATCAAGCAATACTTACACACCCCATTTTCCTATAATTGTAGGTAACAAACGGTTCAATGTACTTTGCGCAAAGTATTCAACTAATGATGCTACGAGTTTGCTGTCTCGTACACAAAAATAAAAATATTTTGATGAATTCTAGGTTTCCAACCCCTTGCGAATATTTGTTATCACTAGTGAGTGAAACACTTGCTCACCTTGATTTGGCAGATCGTCCTTAGTTATCTTCATAATGAAGGATACGGTAGCTCTAAGGGAGGTCTCTTCGAATACTGTAGGAGGGCGGGAGTACTGTAGTCAGAGGAGGCTCTGCAAATGAATTGATTAGTCATTTTCAGTCCACTCGTCCCTTCCTGCAGAGAGGGATTCTCTCCATTTCGCCCACTCTCTCGATGGAGAGAAGAACGATGGAGGAACAAGAAAGGAATCGATACTAATCAGGTATCATCATTAATTAATCAGGACTAATTAGTCTGTAAGGGCGGAATATCTCACCTTTAATTCATTAATTTGGTCGCTTGACCGTTTCCGCGGAAGCAGAATACGGTAGTCGTACGGTAGGCGTTGTGGTGCTTGTAGCTACGATATTTGGCTCTCTGCAATCAAATCAATCAATAATTCCACACCGGGAGGTGTATGTGTAAATGATCCAGCAAAGTTGCTGTTTCATGCACACGAATATAAAATATTTTCCATTTGAATTGGTCGCTTCTGTGTTTCTAACCCTCTTGCGAATGATTATTATCACTAGCCCAATTCGTTGAAACACTGACTCACCTTGCCTCTGCTGAAAGCCCATTCTAGCGCTCCTTAGGGCTTCTTCGGAGGGGCGATTACTGTAGGAGGGCGGGAGTACTGTAGACAGCGGATGTACTGCAAACAAATACAGTGATTTAAAATTTCCAGCCCACTCGTCGCTTCCGTCAGAGAGGGATTCCCTCCATTTCGCGCGATCTCTCGCTGGGGAGAAGAAAGGAAGGCTTCGCCACTACTCAGGTATTATCACTACTTCAGTTAAGCTATAATTAGTAAGGTCTCTCTCACCTTTCATTCATTACTGTGCTCGCTTGACTCATCTCAGTGCGGGAAGGGTACGGTAGAAGAGGAGTACGGTAGAGAGGACGTACTGTAGTTGCACGGACAATTTACTGCAATAAATCAATCAATTATTCCACTCATTCAATCAAAGAAGATGACTTTTCGGTTTCGCAGCGGGCTCATTAGAATATTGACATGAGCAGATCGATAGAAGGCATGCTGTAGCCAGACGTAATACTGCTCACCTTTCTGTACCATGACTCTTGCCTCTCTCGTTCCTTATCCTCTCTCGTGCAACGTGTGGTGCGTGGTGCGGTGGTGCGCGGTGTGGGCGGGATGGAATGTGGAGTGACGCGGCGCATTTACCCTCCAAACAGGGAACGCTTGCCCGGTCACTCCCTCGCTGCACCAACCACCTTCGGCTCACTGCAATTATTGATCTTTGATCTTTACATTTGTCGTCTACAGTATCCCCTTTTCAGCCTTCTCTTCCCCCACTGGTCGAGTGACTCTCTCGATTTCACATGCTCTCTCGAAGGGGAAAGAAGAGTGAATGAGAGAGGAGATAGGAGGGCCCAACTCAGGTATCCTCACTAATATCTAATAGTTAATTTGGTCTCAAGCTAAGGCATAATAGTGAATGTGAAGCCGTCGTTTTTGTGTTCCACACTCCTATTTTTACATTACCAACTCGTGATCAAAAATTTATCTGATTTCTATGAGTATTCTCTGAAACACAAATCAACCTCGTCTATTCCAGTTTCATAAAATCGATAAGGATAAAGAGCACCGTCCTCAGACAAGCAACCAATATCGGGGGGTTATTGGCTCCAAAGAAAGTTCAAGATAGGGGTACAGTTCTAGATCCATCGCTGATAAGTACAAATGACTGTTCTTTTCGCGAATAGTTTTCACTAGTGCTACCAAGAAGCCCGGTTCTTTTGCGCTTCACATCTCACTATCCTTACTCGATCAGAGAAAGGTACTGTAGCATCCGTCTCTAGACTCACCTTATATCATACGGCAAAACTGCCCTTGGCGCTTCCATCGAGGGGAAACAACGGCTTGCGCCCGTTTGGCGACACTCTGGGTGGCACTGCAATTTAAATATTATATTAAATTGAATATCAATATCATTAACTGGCACAATTTCAGTCACTCTTCTCGGGATTCTCTCCATTCCGCCCGCTCTTTCGAAGGACAGAGGAAGAAAGAGAAGAGGAGAGGATTCGCAACTACTCGGGTACGGTTGAATCACTTATCAATCAGCACTATTTGGTGTGAAAAAAGGCGATTTACCTCTTACTTTCGAATCCGGTCGACCCTTGGTATGCTGCAGGTACGGTAGATCATCGTGGAGTACGGTAGATCATCGAGGGTGTGGTAGTTGGGTACGGTAGCCGGAATGGAAGAGGGAATTGCCGGCGGCATTCACCTCACATGTCTGAAATGATTTATTTCAGTCTAAGTTGAAACATGAAATCCATTGTTTCGGGTCAATACCAAAAATCAATTTGTGATCAATTCACTACGGTAGCTATGCCTCACCTCTTTCTAATTCTTCTCCTTTAATCACTTCACTCCAGTGGCTGGTTGGGGCGTGTGGTACAGTATCCCTCGAGCAATTTTAGTCTAAGTTGAAACAGGGAATCAATTGTTTCGGTCATTTCCAAAAAAATCAATTTGTGATCAATTCACTACGGTAGCTATGCCTCACCTAATTCTCATTTCTCTCCTTCCATCACTTCCCTCCAGAAAAGCTGGTTGGGGCGTGTGTGTGGTGTCCCTCGAGCAGGGGGAGTAGGTCCCACTCGAGCTTGTTCTCCTCTTCTGAAAATATCTATTATTAGTATAAGGTGAAACTGGACTTTTATTGTTTCACGCAAATAAGCGTAAATAATTAACCAATTAATAAATGTGCAAATGGAAGGGGACTTTCTCACCTGTTCTTACTCCCGTCGTGTTCTTGACTGAAATGTACCACGTGGGGTACGGTAGACGAGCGGAGTATGGTAGACTGTCGGGTGGATACGGTAGTCGCGCCGGGACAGAGTCGAAACTGCAATAAATCAACCAATTATTCCAGAACCTTCGCTCGGCCCTCTTCCCTCTTCTACTCTCCACTTCGCTTGAGGAACTCAGGTACATTGTGTTTTGGTACTAATTATTCTACAAGGGGCTACTGTTTGAATTTTCGTTCTCCCAACAAAACCCATTCACCGAAACCTGGCAGTTGAGGGTTTCTGATTGCATTACTTCCATGACTAGCAATTGAATCATTGGTTACTACCGTATTCGTTGATACTCACCAGGCTACGGCGAATTTCGCCCGATCCTCACAATCAGAGCTGACGTTGAGGTCAGCCGGACGAGCCACTGGCTCTGCAACCAATCAATAAATCAATAATTCCAGTCTGCGCTCGTCTCTCTTCCCTCCTCTCGCCTTCCTTCCTCTCTCCTTTCCTTCTCTCGGTGTGCCACCACAGGTACATTACTGTTTCATAAATCGAAATTGATCGCATTTTTGGTGTTTCATGTCTTACTGATTGGCTTGAAAATTGGGAATATCGCGATTAAACAAGGCATTTTTGCGTTTCGCATCTTGCTAATTGCTGTCAATAGCGCGGATGGATACCGAATCTACCATAGCTACTAATCACCTCGGTTGTTTCTGCTCCCCCCTAATCCTATGACTAGTAAACTAAGCATTGGCTCACCTTCAATGCCTCCATGCTCCCTCTTATTGATCGGGCGCGTTTCGTCCCTTGGAGATGGTGTAGGGCTGGGTGGGGCTGGGCTGGAGGTGGGTGTGCTGTGGAGCCGGCGGGCCCCGTGGCTTAACGCCAGCCACATCCCCCTTAGCACACTCCGACCCCTCCTCCCACTACCCCCGTGTTGCTGCAGCTGCAGCCGGTTCTGCAAGCAAGTTCGTTAGCCAAAAATGGATTTATCGACTATTTTCTGACTCAGCTATCCAAGATCTGTGAAACCGTATACTCCCAGGGGAAAACAATTGCGCTGTAATCCAGTATCCTTGCGGTTTCATCCACTTCATTACCCTGAATGAGGGAAAGGAACTAACCGTCTCGTGCGGGGAGACTTGTTGCTATTGCTGCCCTTGGTGCATCCATCGAGGGGGATACAACGGCTTGCCGACCCGTTACGCGGTGGCGCTGCAATTTAAATATTATATTAAATTGAATATTAATATCATTAACTGGCACAATTTCAGTCACTATTCTCGGGATTCTCACCATTCCGCCCGCTCTTTCGAAGGACAGATAAAGAAAGAGAAGAGGAGAGGATTCGCAACTGCTCGGGTACGGTACAATCACTAATCAATCACCACTATTTGGTGTGAAAAAGGCGGATTTACTTCTTACTTTCTTATCCGGCCGATCCCTTAGTACGGTAGCGTGTGGGTACGGTAGATCATCGAGATCCTTCCATCACTTCCCTCCAGTAGCTGGTTGGTGGTGTGGTGTGGTGTGGCGTCCCTCGAGCAGGGGGAGTAGGTCCCGCTCGAGCTTCTTCTTCTCTTCTGAAATCATTTATTTTAGTCTAAGTTAAAATAGGGAATCCATTGTTTCACACAAACAAACTTTATTAACCAACTAATAAGTGTGCTAGTTAAAATGGAAGGGGACTGGGGGGAAGGGTGGCACACTCGAAACTGCAATAAATCAACCAATTATTCCAGAACCCTCGCTCGGCCTCTTCCCTCCTCTACTCTCCACCTCGCTTGAGGAACTCAGGTACATTGCGTTTTGGCACTAATTATTCTACAAGGGGCTACTGTTTGAATTTTCGTTCTTCCAATAAGCCCATTCACCGAAACCTGGCAGTTGCGGGTTTCTGCTTGCCTTACTTCCATGACTAGCAATTGAATCATTGGCTCACCATCTGTTCCTCCTTCCTCCATCCTATCGATGGGGCGAGCTACGTCCCGTGATGGTGGGGTACGGTAGCTGGGTGGGGCTGGGCTGGAGGTGGGTGTGCTGTGGAGCCGGCGGGCCCCGTGGCTTAACGCCAGCCACATCCCCCTTAGCACACTCCGACCCCTCCTCCCACTACCCCCGTGTTGCTGCAGCTGCAGCCGGTCTGCAAGCAAGTTCGTTAGCCAAAAATGGATTTATCGATTTTTTTTCTGACTCTGCTATCCAAGATCTGTGAAACCGTACACTCCCAGGGGAAAACAATTGGGCTGTAATCCAGTATCCTTGCGGTTTCACCCACTTCATTACCCTGAATGAGGGAAAGGAACTAACCGTCTCGTGCGGGGAGACTTGTTGCTATCCTCTGATGGAAGTCGAAGACGGAGAATAGGGGATGATGGCCCATACGTCCAACTACCCGGTTGATCACTCGCACACGAGGAGACTCCTAATCCTGCAATAGAACAGTGATTGATCACCATCAGTTATCGATGCATCCGGACTTCCGTATCCCGATTATCGTATCCCGATTACCATCAGTTATCGATTTATCCGGACAACCGTATCCCAACTACCGTAACCCGTACCTTAGATCGGGAAGGATCTCCTCGCCATGTTTTCCCAGCTGCGGATCTTCTGCAGGTGGGCGTCCGCCTCAGCGCTGAAAATCAATATCGTCTACCGTAATCCCCCTTCCTTCCACGGAGTGTATCGATCCTCCCAATCTACTTAATGACCACACCCCACGTGTTGCACGGCCGAATTGCCAAGCCATTTGTAGCTTCAGTTCTAGTCCCCGATTGGCAAATGCAAATGCATGGAAGATTCTATACCGTAATCCACTACCGTAATCTCACCGGAATTCGTCGTACTCCTCGATGTGATCCGGAGTCTCGGCCACCTTCAGAGGGCGGATCGCCTGCTGCTCGTCGACGATCTGCGTCAATCGATCAATCGATATCACTACCGTACCCCCCGCTAGCCCACCCCCCATTTCAATCAATATGGATCTACCATACCCAGTCAGTTATCGATTCCCTCCCTACCGTATCCACAGTATGCTCACCGACTGGCCGAAGGCCTCAGCGAGAGTGAGGAGCGGGTCGAAGTCGTCCATGATCTCGCGGCCCTTCACCATGAACGCCTGCAATGATCATCTCGATTATCGATTGATTTACTACCGTAACCCGATTATCGATTGATTGACTACCGTAACCCGATTATCGATTGATCTACTACCGTAACCCGATTATCGATTGATTGACTACCGTAACCCGATTATCGATTACTTGACTTCCGTAACACGATTATCGATTGATTGACTACCGTAGCCCAGAAAATAATGGATGGATACCGTACACGGATAATGCGGCGGCGCGTGGGATCGGCGACGACGGCGGGCGTGAGGCGGGGCGCGGCCATCTCAATGGCGGAGCGGATGATGCTCACGCGCTTGCTCATGACCTGGGCCACGGCGCGCCACTTGGACGACAGCGACGCGTCGCCCGCACCGTTCAGCTGCAATGGGTACGGTATGGGTACGGTAAGGGTACGGTAGCTGTAAGAGTAACGAGGAGATACGGTAATCAGGGGAGTACGGTAGTGCGGTAGAGCTCACCTTGAACTCCATCTTGTGGTTGCCGACGAGGAAGGCGGAGAGCTCGCGCTTGAACGCGACGATGTCCGCGGCCAACTGCGCGCGAGCAGCAGGGGGCGGGGCCTGCTGGGCCACCACGACAGCGGCCGGCTGCACGACTGCAGGGGCAGCAGCAGGGGCGGCGGCGACGGCAGCAGCCTGAAATGATGTACGGGTGACTACGGGAAGTACGGTAATCCTGCTGGATACGGTAGGGTAACAACGACAACAGTTCAGAATTGCTCAACTAGGGACTACGGTAGGCGCTACGGGATACGGTAGGGAAGTATGGAGAGTACGGTACCTGAAGATGAGCCAACTGAGCGCGCTCAGCACGCAGCATCGCCTCCAAGGCGGCAGCGCGAGCTTCAGCCGCGTTCTTGTCCGCCTCGGCCGCTTGAGAAGCGACGGCCGCGCGATTCATGTCGGCGAGGGCGGTGGTCGCAGTGAGCTCCGCGTGCTCAAAGTACTGCTTCCACTCGATCGCGCGTCTCTGCGCCTCGTCCAGCTGGATGCTCACGATGCGAATGTGATCGCGGGCGGCGGACAGCTCGACTCGCCTGAAATGTACGGTATACTTGGGGATACGGTATGTGTCAATCGACAAATGGCTATTCTATTGGGCAATAGTTTTTTTGTGATTGATGGTTCCGTGTTTTACGTATTGAAGAATGCGGATTGACCAGTTTTTAGCCAAACAGAGTCACGTTGTGTGGCACTACCGTAACCCCGGGGCGAAGGCGACGAATATCAATGCACACTCAAACGTTGTGTAGTGCTACAGTAACCCCTGGGGATGGCAACCAATATCATTGCGCACTCACACGTTGTGTGGTGCTACAGTAACCCCTGGGGAAGGCGACAAATATCAATGCACACTCACAGCTGCTTCACCACCGGATGATCGTCTCCCATGGCGTCGATCAACGAATGGCGCCTGCAATTGAGTGGGGATTACGGTAGATCTCCCGGAGGGCGATACGGTAACTGGGGAGACGATCGATAATGGTCTGATCTCTGACCTCTCTCCCCCTTTCATGCGTTTTTTTTAATCCTTCAATTTTGGAAGGGGTAATTTGAATGCCACACGTGGATGTCTAGTGATCTGATAACTGGCACGGCTAAATATCTACTGGTTGGAACGACGAAAAGTGTGGTATCGTAAAATATTAAACCATTCCGCTTATTCCGATTACCATCGTCCAAATTGTACAGAAGTGTCCCCTTTGTTCCTAATCGTTTCCTAGAGTCAATGGTAGCACTTACGGCGAAAAATCGGAATTTTAGAAATAATCAATAATCAGCAAGCGCATAAAACGTTCCGTAATATGCGCTAAGCACCGTAGTGTCCCCTGCTGAGCATGTGAATGTTACGATACCTCTTGCGGCTCTTCTCGTCGTTGCCGTCGTCCATGCGCTCCGGATGCTGCTCGCTGCAAGGACCACGTTTTGATCGAATACGGAACCGGCGTTTAGGTTTGAGAGAGAGAGAGAGACCGGGAATTGATCGGAACCGGCGTTTAGGTTCGTCTTCGAGTATTTGGTTTTCACGCTCACAATAAACCTCTTGATAGGAGCAATTAAATAGTATTTTCGCGCAGCCCTAAAACGCAAAAGTGCCTGGATTCCTGTCGTGGTCCTACCCGTGTACATTTTCGTTTCAACCGGGCCATTTATCTCACCAATATCCAATTTTCGGACCCCGGTACCTAATAAACAATGTATGAGCGTACCCGATGGACTCGCTGGGGCGCGTGCGGTCGTGACGGGGCGGAGAGACCGGGTCGAAGAGCGGGTCGACCATGTCGAAGCCGTCGCTGAAATGACGGATTGATCTTTGATCTTTGATCTCTAGCAACATTCGGTAGAAAATTGACGACTGATTATTTGACAGGGCAACCACGATACTGGATGGTAGCTATTTTCAGAACAATTTAGAATGAAAAATCAATGCTCGCTACCATCCAGAATAGATCAATCGATATTTTTGCAGGATTACGGTACCTCGGGTCGGACTGCGAGATGACGTCGGTGGGCTGCTGCACGGCATCGACTCTGCAAGTGAGTCGATTCATGGGGGTGATTACGGTGGCAAAGGGGCAATCGACAAATGACTAATTACGGATATCGTACCTCGGGGCTACCGTTTCCTCTCCCTTTCTCTCCAATCCTCTCTTAGCAACCGCCATCGGGCGCGGGGTTCCGATCTGGGCCGGACGAGTCGCCTCCGGTCTGGAAATGTAGGTTACGGTAGCTTTGTGTATCGATTTTTTGCGCCGAAAGGCTACGGTAGGAGGTGATGTACGGTACCTGTCCTTGGTCGATGGTCCATCCTTCTTCTCCTCCTTCTCGTCTCCTACGGGAGCGCGCTGCTTGGCGGCCGCCTTTGCCTCGCGGTGGGACTTGGCGATACTTGCGAGGATCTCATCGATCTCCGCCTCCGTCGGCTCTTCGCCGTTTGCCGCTCGCAGCGCGGCGCGAACGTCCTCACTGAATCAATCGATAATCGCATGAAGCTACAGTAACCAATCGATATTCCACTGGTGCTACAGTAACCAATCGATTATGGCCTGGTTCTACATTAATCAATAGATTTTGGCCTAGTGATACGGTAATCAATCGATAATTGATTGATCTCATTGGTCCTCTATCCCTCCACTTTTGCCAATGAAACCCCTAATCGACAAGCAAATTCTCTTTTCCCTGCGAATGGTTTCTCAGTCGAAACAAGGACTGCTGGTTTCCTTAATGTTATTGCTAGCTCATGAATGCAACCTCAAATCACGTGCCCAATCTGTCCATATCTGTCATCTTCCCGTGTGTGTCTCTAATATTCGAGCTACAGTAAGCGCACGGGACACGGTGAAACAGGAATCGTACCGGCTGTCGGAGAGAGGGGCGGCCAACTTGGCCATCTTCCTTGCCTCCTTCCTCGCCTCCTTCTCTGCATCCGCCACCCTCTGTGCCTCTCTGATGATGACGTCGATGGCCTTCTCACTCAGCTCCTCACCGCGAGCTGCTGCTGCAGAGCGGATCTTCCATCTGAATGAAATCAGTTGATTGTGCCCCTTCACCCTCCTCCTCCTCCTTGCTCTCCCTCACTCATTCATTCATGCCTATTCCCAGCTCCCGCCACTCTCTGAGTGGTTGTTGCGTAGGCTATGAAAAAATAGAAGAGCAATTTTCCCCTAGAAAAATGCGAATTGCAAATGCGATTTTGTGTAACAACAGCCCGATAGATTACTGCTGCAGGCGCCTTAGAATCGATACACTAGGGTGGAGGGAATGGGGATTACGGTAGACGGGGGGGGGGGGGTT